>JAHIAM010004559.1:0-90539 GCA_021605205.1 Aegilops longissima
AAACATCCAAATGCACATGATCAGGTTCATGTTTCTATACCACCATTTAATGGCCGTTTTAGACCTCCTTTATATATTGAATGGGAGTTAGACATAAATAATATATTTGCTTCCCATAATTTTGATGAGCGTAAAAAGTTATGGTTGCGGTTGGTTCTTTCCTTTGGTTATGCTCTAGTTTGGTGGAGTGAATATTGTCGGTTACACCCTGATTATGTACCTAATACTTGGGATGATTTAAAACATGTCATGAGAGATAGATTCGTCGATGTTTATTATACTCGTGGCATGATTAAAAACTGGAACATTTAAAACAAGGTAGTGACACCGTAACAAAATATTATGATGATTTACAAACTACCTTGTTGCACTCATTTTAGAAGAAAGTGAAGAAGATTTTATGGATAGATTTTGGGAGGATTAAACCATAATATTCAGGAGATACTAATTCATGAAGAGTGTTATCCTATGGACCATTTGTTTCGTCTTGCTTGCAAAGCTGAACAGGAAATAAAACGACGTGTTGCCCACAAGGAGAACAAGCGCACGGTGCACATTCCAACTGTTGATACAGATGTTTATTCAACTACTAGGCGTACTATGACAACCACATCCGTTGTTGCGAGGACTACATCATCTCCACCATGTGACACATCACCATCGAGAGTGCCTGCATCATCTGAGTCGACTATAAGAGGTAATGACAAAGGTACAGATTTTCCACTTTTACATGAGAATGATGCATGCCTAGTTAACTTGAATACATCATGTGTTGAGCTACCCACTAATTTGATCACACCACCTATTTTAGAGGATTATATTGATAATTTGACTTTGCCATGTGATCAAACAACTGAAATACCAACAATTTTGAGAGCACCCATTGAATTAACTATTGATGCAAAAGAATCAATGTTTAATCATTTTGATCGACCTCTAATCTTGGTGATGATTCTGTGTCGAATGACTCATTGCATGTTTGCTTATCTAAGCATGTTGTAGCATGTAAATTTGATTCAAATAAGGTTTATTCACCAATGTTGGGATGGTTTAATGATGAACATTGTCAATCTCTTGGAATAAATAAGAGCTTCACTTATATGTGCAAACTGAGTTGCAGTATTTTCAAGCCTTCTAGTTCTTGTGCTAATTTGTTGGCTTTAGATTTTATGAACTATGCAAGTTACTCATCTATTCATGTGTCATATATGCAAAAATCAAGGGAAGTAAAATGGATGGCGTATACATATACAACATGTACACCTTGTCTCTTTTGTTAGCCACATTTCAGATTAAGCAACGCCGAGGACGGCTTTGTTTTCAAAAAGGGGAGGATAATGAGGACATGACTACCTTGGATGAGACACAAAATATTGCATACATGCATATTTCTCAGGTGATTTCTAGTGCAAACTATTCAATAATATATTTATGTTATCCAGGACAAAAATACTTCACAAACTTTTGTGCCATGTCTAATTGCAGGTGTATGGGACATTTGTACAATCCACATATGAAGATAAGGAGAAAGAGATGTTTACCTGCTGTTCAAAAGTTCTCTCACGTCACTTTTGGCCCAAGAGAAGATAGAGTCCAAGTCTCTCACGTTCGGACTCAGATTCGGACTACACAGACATACCTGACTCAAAACGTCTATAACTTTTCATACGGACTCCAAATTGGTTGATTCTTTTTGTTGGAAAATAGATTTCGTGCATTTTCCAACCCAATTGAATCACCTTAAAATCCGTCCGGAGCGTTGAGTTATAGACGAAACAATCTGATGCTGCAGCAGAATCCGAGTCAAACTACAAGTCCAAAGGTGTTACGTCACCTCCGCTTGGGCCCATTGGCCTTGTACGACCTAGGGTTAGTTTTAGGCTGCCTTGGGACGTCCTCCCACCTCCTTGGCCGCCACCCCTTGCTCCTATATAAGTAGATCCATCTAGTAGCTTTTCCTTGGGATTTGTTTAGTTAAAGTTAGCCATTGCAACCGTGTACTTCGTTTGTGTCCAACGACCAGACCAAGACCGCTTACGGATCCCCACCATTATCAATACTTCATATATATTCGCAATATTCAGATTGTTTTATCATATTCTTGCTCGTTCTTGATTGCTTGCAGGAATAGACCTTCGTGGTCGCTGATCGTGCTTCGGCATCGTCGGTAACCTAAGGAGATTGGTTTAGCGATTGCTAAGGCGCAACGTCGCACGTTTGTAGTCGGATCGTCAAAGTCGACTCCATCAAATCGAGAGTTATCATCTCATCGAAAGATCGGGACACCCTCGCCTCTATCAGATAACTACTAAGTACTAAGTGATACTGTATAGGATGTGCTCTTTAGTATGACATAAGAACAACTAAATTTTCAGCTGTGAACTATTTTCTTCATTTTTTCCTACTTGCTCACTAAATAGTGCATTGACGTCTATTTCTTGGTAGTTCTTATATATCCTATGTATCATGTGTCGTGGAATTGTCACAGCAGATGTCCTAGCAGAAGGACTTAGTCGTGGAGCCATCGCAGCTAGGTTAACTTAAACGGGTTAAATGGGACAAAGTACACAGGAGTTTATACTGGTCCGGCCCCTTGCTGTGAAGGTAAAGGCCTAATCCAGTTTGAGGTGGTATTGCTTGGGTTTCGATTACCATGGAGCGAATACGCTTGACCTAGTTCTCAATGTGTTGTTTCTTGTCCCTAAATCGCTGCCGGGTCATCCCTTTATATACACAGGTTATCGCCCGGTGGCTCATGGAGTCTCGGCCGGCTTATACAACATGTCCGGCTCGGTGACTAACGACTCATGCCTTACAATACAAGTCTGACATATATGGCGGTTTACACCTACGGCCGTAAACCGCCATTGACTCGACCCTTGAGAAGCACGCTTCATGGACCGCCATCTTCAACATCTTCATAGGCTTTTGTTAATGATGAATCATTAGTGGTATGACCCGCCCCACACAGGCGGGTCATACCCAACAACTATATCCCCAACATTAGGCCCCGGTTGATTTGAATTTGTTCATGTCAATCTTCAACACCTAGGAAAATCCTTCTTCATTTATTCTTGCGAGACCCTGTAACCTGCTGTGACGTCATCTTCTAAGATCGTGGTAAGCCGCCGTGACGTCACCTGTCTTTAATGTTACATAAATCCCAAATCTTAATATATCTTATCTTTTAATGAACCTCCGAAAATCGAGGCGTCCGCGCTGTCAAATATCCATTTTTTAGCCTCCTTGATTCCTACGCATGCCACTTATCCTTTCGACGTTATAAATAGGGCCAGGGGCTCCCTTTCACTTTCCCCCCTTGCCTCTTCGTCTCTGTCTTCCTCCTCGCGTTGCTCCAGCGCCCGAGCTCCGCTGCCGTCGTCGACCTCAGCTACTGCCTCGACAAAGGCCGCTACATCAACCTGATTTGTCCAGAGTTCGGTCCCGCGCCTACGTCGTTCAACAGCTCCGGCAAGTTTTCCTCCTTCCCTTTCCTCTAGATCCCATTAGGGTTTCCTTCGAGTTCATTGGAGTTCATCCTTGTTCTTCGTTGTAGCTTGTAACTTTTTAATCCGAACTTGGTACCTCTCATGTGCGGTGGTAGCTGTAATATTCATTTTCGCTACCAGGGCATCTCCTTTTGCATAAAAAATCCGATCTGGACATATGAACTGCTCAAGCACCATAATTTAGGTCTGGATATTTTTTTCATTATCTGATGTGCCGTAGATCCTATGTCATAGGAAACTTGTTTTTTATCACTTAGCAATTTTTCCTTTCTTAGATCGTAACTCAATATTTATGCAGGCGGCTTAACTTTAGAAAACATAACCCGCGGGTATCATTAGTCCCCTCGTAAGCCGCCAATAGCTTATCTTTAAAATTTCAATGCCATCTTCCGGTTTACCACTTATGCATGCTTCAATATTATTCACCTTGTAGCTCGTCAACCGGCTTAACCATAGAATCTTGAACCAGCACAATCTTTCTTTCAGCTCATCAATAATGGCTAAGATATATTCTGCTTGTATCTAGGTCCAATCCTGGGTTACTGAGGAAGAACTGAACAACTACGTTGCAACTGGCGCTTTAGCAAAAAAAAGAAGTCATTCACTGGAGGGTCCCTAGTGAAGAATTTCCTCCTGAATCCAAGGACCAGAAGTAATCGTTTTGCTGATCACCGAGTGGGGTTCAGTCCACCGGCTCAAAATTCTTCCATGATGTGCTTCATTTTCTCCAACTTCACCCTCGGGATATCGATAGAGGCAAAGGTGTCCGTCTTTCGATGAGATGTTAGTTTTCGCTTTGGAGGAAGTCGACTTTGACGATCCGACTTCTAACGTCTTGAGGACGTCGCGCCTTAGCAATCGCTAAACCAACTCCGAAAGGTTATTGACCACACCGAGCACGATCAACTCGACCACGAGGGTCATTTCCTGCGAGCAAGCGAAGAACAAGCAAGAAACTGAGATTGCAATCTGGATATTGCGTATATAAGATGAAAACTTTATTGATCAAGGTGGGGTTACTGTGGCGCTTTATGCAGTCGTTGAACACAAAGCGAAATGCGCGAAGTTGCAACTATGGCGAACTTTTAATCTAAACAAAACCCAAGGTCTAAATGGTGCCCTAAGGGCTGTATATATGGAGGAAGAGGGGGAATTTCGTGGCCCTTGGTGGAGGGTCCGAAATCAACCCTATCTCTTGTTTCCCCACACATACGGACTCTAAAATAGCCTATACTTGTGTATTTCGAAATTACAAGGGCCTGGCCCACTAATAAGGTGACTTAGCACCTAGAATAGCCTCGAGGCGACATTTATGAAGTAGCATCTTGTATATTTCGTCCAAGGCTTCATGCACCCATTATGGTGGCTTCAAAGTCCTGAAATCATCACTTGTAACTCCGTTCTTGTTCCCCTTGCATGGCATTATCTCCATGCTTGTTCTTGCTCCAATGTCCATCCTTCTCCAAGCTAGGGCCTTCATTTTGTAAGCAAAACAAATGTATCCAATTTAGGCAGCATCATATTCTCATGAACATTAGAATCATTACCAAGAAACGAAAGTACCGATAATTTAATTGGCGTCTTGAGCTCTAGTAATTGGTCCAAGATATGTAGCAGTAGGGGCTGTGGGTGTAACAATGGTATTGATGTCCTCATCATCCTCCCCTTCTTGAAATGAAGTCGTCCTCGATGGAAGCTCATATTCCTCACCCAAATAAGGCTTCAAATCTGCAATATTAAAAGTGGGACTAACCCCAAAATCTGCAGGCAGCTCAAGTTTATATGCATTATCATTTATTTTCTCTAACACCTTAAATGGACCATCAGCACGTGGCATTAGCTTTGATTTGCGCAAATTAGGAAACCTATCCTTACACAAATGTAACCAAACAAGATCTCCAGGTGCAAAGACAACATGTTTTCTACCCTTATCTCCAGCAAGTTTATATTTAGCATTCATACGCTCAATGTTTTCCTTAGTTATCTCATGCATTTTTAAAATCAATTCAACACGTTCTTTAGCATCAAAATTAACCTTCTCCGAAGATGGAAGAGGCAACAAATCAATAGGTGCACGAGGTAGGAAGCCATACACAATTTCAAAAGGGCACATCTTAGTAGTAGAATGCAATGAACGATTATAAGCAAATTCAATATGAGGCAAGCATTCTTCCCACATTTTCTTATTATTCTTCAAAACAGCCCTAAGCATAGTAGACAATGTTCTATTGACTACTTCAGTTTGTCCATCAGTTTGGGGGTGACAAGTAGTACTAAAAAGCAGTTTAGTCCCCAACTTAGCCCATAAACACCTCCAAAAGTGGCTAAGAAATTTAGTGATGAGGACATGACTACCTTGGATGAGACCAAAAATATTGCATACATGCATATTTCTCAGGTGATTTCTAGTGCAAACTATTCAATAATATATTTATGTTATCCAGGACAAAAATACTTCACAAACTTTTGTGCCATGTCTAATTGCAGGTGTATGGGACATTTGTACAATCCACATATGAAGATAAGGGAGAAAGAGATGTTTACCTGCTGTTCAAAAGTTCTCTCACGTCACTTTTGGCCCAAGAGAAGATAGAGTCCAAGTCTCTCACGTTACGGACTCAGATTCGGACTGCACAGACATACCTGACTCAAAACGTCTATAACTTTTCATACGGACTCCAAATTGGTTGATTCTTTTTTGTTGGAAAATAGATTTCGTGCATTTTCCAACCCAATTGAATCACCTTAAAATCCGTCCGGAGCGTTGAGTTATAGACGAAACAATCTGATGCTGCAGCAGAATCCGAGTCAAACTACAAGTCCAAAGGTGTTACGTCACCTCCGCTTGGGCCCATTGGCCTTGTACGACCTAGGGTTAGTTTTAGGCTGCCTTGGGACGTCCTCCCACCTCCTTGGCCGCCACCCTTGCTCCTATATAAGTAGATCCATCTAGTAGCTTTTTCCTTGGGATTTGTTTAGTTAAAGTTAGCCATTGCAACTTCGTACCGTTTGTGTCCAACGACCAGGCCAAGACTGCTTACGGATCCCCACGTTTATCAATACTTCATATATATTCGCAATATTCAGATTGCATTATCATATTCTTGCTTGTTCTTGATTGCGTGCAGGAATAGACCTTCGTGGTCAGGCTGATCGTGCTCGGCATCGTCGGTAACCTCGGAGATTGGTTTAGCGATTGCTAAGGCGCAACGTCGTGCATGTTTGTAGTCGGATCGTCAAAGTCGTCTCCACCAAATCGATAGTTATCATCTCATCGAAGATCGGAACCCTCGCCTCTATCAAGTGGTATCAGTTTTCAGGTTGCTCGGTGAGATTTTCCGATTATCCTAGATTCGATTTATTTTCTTACCAATTGTCCAAGAAAAAGCCACAAAAAGTTAGATCTATTCATCATTTGTCCTAGCCAGTCCAAGCCTTTGCAATTTTCTTTTCATTGTTTGCATTATTGAATTATCGGTTGCATCGTCGTGTCGAGTTGCTGGTCTTAGTGTCTTGTTTCTTTAGAGTTTGAGTTCTGTTCACATTAGTCACGCGCCGCTGCATCATTATCCTTCCGCTGTCCACCATCCTATCCATTAATTTCCATCACGTGCTACGCATTGTTCATTGTCATAATCATAGTTGAGGTCATTCACATCTTCGCCTGATCCAATCTGCATCTTATCCAGTTTGTCTTGGAAAGAGGGAGAAAAAAAGATAGAGAAAAAAAGAGAGAAAAAAGGAAAGAAAAAAAAAAAAAAGAGAGAAGAAAAAGAAAAAAAGCGTGAGAAAAAAAAAGAGAGGAAAAAAAAACTGGATCTATCTAGAATCAATCTCGTACCTGAATTCGGATTGGAATCTGTTTTATGACTGTTCAGTAAAACAGGTGTATCTTCCTCATCGAAGTCCGTTTTGACTCCGTGAGTACTCAAATTAAAGCTAGAGACGAGGCGCATCTAAATAGTTGCAGAAGCTAGTTCAATATTTGACACCTCAAAATCGGCATCTAAATAGGTGTTTTGCCCTCTGAAGTTCGTGAACACAGCTTGTTCCAATTTTTCAGGCCAGTTTTAGAATTCTTTGACTCCTCATATCAACTTGGAATTGAGTGATTCTTTTGCATTGGAAAGCTTGAGTTAGTAGCATTCTTTGAAAGAATTTATCAGAAAATTGGCTCAAACTTTTCAAGAGGAAAGTTGAGAGAGAGTTGTTGTATGTCCTGCTTGGCGGTTGTTTTCATCATTATCTTCACTGCCGTTGTGATCTTCACTTATATCTTGCTGTCAAGAGCTACTTATTATCCTTCATTGATGCTAGTTGTGCTATGCCGTGACCTCATTAGTGTTCTAGGCTCGCGTCTCTAGTCCGGTCTAGCCTAGGACCAGCACAGATCATCGTCGTTCAGCGTTTATTCAACATTGCATCTTTGAATTGATTATTGCTAATCTTTTGCTACCATATATAGCCAACCCAGCTCCACATATTTCTACACCGTGTATCGTGCGCTCCCCCGCAATCGCTTTACTCAATATTCGAGTTACTTGACACCGCTGGTTGCCGATCACCGCTTTGCATGGTAAGAACTTGTAAGACATTGATATTTGCTTTCTTGTGAGCGTTTTACCACCACATCCTAGTAGTTATAGGAACATTATTTTTGGATTTTGTTTCTTGTTCTACTAATCATGATAGGATCAGAGTCAATTCATGGGCTTTGTCGATCGCGGAGACATGCCACCACCTATGCAAATACCACAACCGTCACGAGAGGTGCACAAACATCAAAATGCACATGATCAGGTTCATGTTTCTATACCACCATTTAATGGCCGTTTTAGACCTCCTTTATATATTGAATGGGAGTTAGACATAAATAATATATTTGCTTCCCATAATTTTGATGAACGTAAAAAGTTATGGTTGCGGTTGGTTCTTTCACTGGTTATGCTCTAGTTTGGTGGAGTGAATATTGTCGGTTACACCTGATTATGTACCTAATACTTGGGATGATTTAAAACATGTCATGAGAGATAGATTAAATCGATGTTTATTATACTCGTGGCATGATTAAAAAACTGGAACATTTAAAACAAGGTAGTGACACCGTAACAAAATATTATGATGATTTACAAACTACCTTGTTGCACTCATTTTAGAAGAAAGTGAAGAAGATTTTATGGATAGATTTTGGGAGGATTAAACCATAATATTCAGGAGATACTAATTCATGAAGAGTGTTATCCTATGGACCATTTGTTTCGTCTTGCTTGCAAAGCTGAACAGAAATAAAACGACGTGTTGCCCACAAGGAGAACAAGCGACGGTGCACATTCCAACTGTTGATACAGATGTTTATTCAACTACTAGGCGTACTATGACAACCACATCCGTTGTTGCGAGGACTACATCATCTCCACCATGTGACACATCACCATCGAGAGTGCCTGCATCATCTGAGTTGACTATAAGAGGTAATGACAAAGGTACAGATTTTCCACTTTTACATGAGAATGATGCATGCCTAGTTAACTTGAATACATCATGTGTTGAGCTACCCACTAATTTGATCACACCACCTATTTTAGAGGATTATATTGATAATTTGACTTTGCCATGTGATCAAACAACTGAAATACCAACAATTTTGAGAGCACCCATTGAATTAACTATTGATGCAAAAGAATCAATGTTTAATCATTTTGATCGACCTCTAATCTTGGTGATGATTCTGTGTCGAATGACTCATTGCATGTTTGCTTATCTAAGCATGTTGTAGCATGTAAATTTGATTCAAATAAGGTTTATTCACCAATGTTGGGATGGTTTAATGATGAACATTGTCAATCTCTTGAAATAAATAAGAGCTTCACTTATATGTGCAAACTGAGTTGCAGTATTTTCAAGCCTTCTAGTTCTTGTGCTAATTTGTTGGCTTTAGATTTTATGAACTATGCAAGTTACTCATCTATTCATGTGTCATATATGCAAAAATCAAGGGAAGTAAAATGGATGACGTATACATATACAACATGTACACCTTGTCTCTTTTGTTAGCCACACTTCAGATTAAGCAACGCCGAGGACGGCTTTGTTTTCAAAAAGGGAGGATGATGAGGACATGACTACCTTGGATGAGACCAAAATATTGCATACATGCATATTTCTCAGGTGATTTCTAGTGCAAACTATTCAATAATATTTATGTTATCCAGGACAAAATACTTCACAAACTTTTGTGCCATGTCTAATTGCAGGTGTATGGGACATTTGTACAATCCACATATGAAGATAAGGAGAAAGAGATGTTTACCTGCTGTTCAAAAGTTCTCTCACGTCACTTTTGGCCCAAGAGAAGATAGAGTCCAAGTCTCTCACGTTCGGACTCAGATTCGGACTGCACAGACATACCTGACTCAAAACGTCTATAACTTTTTCATACGGACTCCAAATTGGTTGATTCTTTTTTTGTTGGAAAATAGATTTCGTGCATTTTCCAACCCAATTGGAATCACCTTAAAATCCGTCCGGAGCGTTGAGTTATAGACGAAACAATCTGATGCTGCAGCAGAATCCGAGTCAAACTACAAGTCCAAAGGTGTTACGTCACCTCCGCTTGGGCCCATTGGCCTTGTACGACCTAGGGTTAGTTTTAGGCTGCCTTGGGACGTCCTCCCACCTCCTTGGCCGCCACCCCTTGCTCCTATATAAGTAGATCCATCTAGTAGCATTTTCCTTGGGATTTGTTTAGTTAAAAGTTAGCCATTGCAACTTCGTGTACTTCGTTTGTGTCCAACGACCAGGCCAAGACCGCTTACGGATCCCCACGTTTATCAATACTTCATATATATTCGCAATATTCAGATTGCATTATCATATTCTAGCTTGTTCTTTGATTGCGTGTAGGAATAGACCTTCGTGGTCAGGCTGATCGTGCTTCCGGCATCGTCAGTAACCTCAGGAGATTGGTTTAGCGATTGCTAAGGCGCAGCGTCGTGCATGTTTGTAGTCGGATCGTCAAAGTCGTCTCCACCAAATCGATAGTTATCATCTCATCGAAAGATCGGCAACATTAACAGCATCATCGCTTTTATGGCATGGTATAAAGTGTGCCATTTTCGAGAATCTATCCACGACAACAAATATGCTATCCCTCCCCTTCTTTGTTCGAGGTAAACCTAAAACAAAGTCCATAGATATATCCTCCCAAGGAACACTAGGCACAGGCAAAGGCATATATAAACCATGAGGATTGAGTCGTGACTTAGTTTTTTGACATGTAGTGCAGCGAGCAACAAAACGCTCAACATCCCGTCTCATCTTTGGCCAAAAGAAATGTGTAGCAAGTATATCCTCCGTCTTCTTGACGCCAAAGTGTCCCATTAATCCTCCTCCATGCGCCTCCTGCAACAACAAAAGACGAACAGAGCTAGCAGGAATGCATAGCTTGTTAGCACGGAACACAAAACCATCATTAATAACGAACTTGTTCCATGTTCTTCCTTCTTTACAATTCTGCATTACATCTTTAAAATTAGCATCATGCACATATTGATCTTTGATGGTCTCCAAACCAAATATTTTGAAGTCAAGTTGTGAAAGCATAGTATATCGACGAGACAAAGCATCAGCAATAACATTTTCTTTACCCTTCTTGTGTTTAATGACATAAGGGAAAGTCTCAATGAATTCAACCCATTTAGCATGTCTACGATTCAGTTTAGCTTGACTTTTCATATGTTTCAAAGATTCATGATCATAATGTATAACAAATTCTTTGGGCCATAAATAAAGTTGCCATGTCTCTAAAGTCCGAACAAGAGCATATAATTCTTTGTCATAAGTAGAATAGTTCAGACTAGGCCCACTCAATTTTTCAGAAAAGTATGCAACAGGTTTGCCATCTTGTAATAACACACCTCCTAATCCAATTCCACTAGCATCACATTCAAGCTCAAAAGTCTTATTAAAGTCAGGAAGTTGGATTAAAGGAGCATGTGTCAACTTATCTTTCAATACCGTGAAGGCTTCTTCCTGTGCGGTACCCCAAACAAAAGGCACATCCTTCTTTGTAAGCTCATTGAGAGGTGCAGCAATGGTGCTAAAGTCTCTCACAAAACGCCTATAGAAACCAGCGAGTCCAAGAAAACTCCTCACTTGTGTGACCGTTTTGGGCTGCGGCCAACTCTCAATAGCTTCAATCTTGGCTTTATCAACTTCAATTCCCTGTGGAGTAACAACATAGCCAAGAAAAGATAGTCGGTCGGTGCAAAAGGTGCACTTCCCAAGGTTACCAAACAAACGTGCATCACGAGAGCATTAAAACAACACGTAAATGTTCCAAATGTTCTTCCAAAGATTTGCTATAAATCAGTATATCATCAAAGTAAACTACCACAAATCGTCCAATGAAAGCACGTAAAACTTCGTTCATTAATCTCATGAAAGTACTAGGTGCATTAGTTAACCCAAAAGGCATGACTAACCACTCATATAATCCAAACTTAGTTTTAAATGCTGTTTTCCATTCATCTCCCAATTTCATACGAATTTGATGGTATCCACTCATAAATCAACTTTGGAGAATATTGTAGAGCCACTCAATTCATCAAGCATATCATCTAGCCTAGGAATAGGATGGCGATAACGAATAGTAATATTATTAATGCCTCTACAATCAACACACATACATGACGTACCATCCTTTTTAGGCACTAGTATAATAGGAACAGCACAAGGACTAAGAGATTCGCGTATATAACCTTTGTCGAGCAGCTCCTGTACTTGACGCATAATCTCCTTCGTCTCCTCTGGATTGGTGCGGTATGGTGCGCGGTTGGGTAGCGATGCACCGGAATTAAGTCAATTTGATGCTCAATCCCTCGAATAGGTGGTAATCCGGTGGCACGTCTTGTGGGAAGACGTCGTGAACTCTGCAAAATGTTAGTGACAGCAGGGGCAAAGAGGAAGGCACGTCCTCGAATGAAAATAATGCCTCTTTGCACACAAAAGCATAGCAAACAGATTTGCTAGAATCTAGCTCATCAATATCAGATTTGGTGGCAAATAAACATGCACTTTTCAGTTTAATTTCAGAAGCAACATTAGATGGTTTATTATTAGGCTTCATTTGTTGCTCAAATTCTTTTGCCACAATCTGATTTTCACTCCTATTTTCTCCTGTTTTGCTTTATTAGCTCTATTAATATCATCTTTCAAAATGGAATCAGGAGTCATAGGAAGCAAAGTAATATTTTTATCCTTGTGAACAAGAGTATACTGATTGTTTCTACCATGGTGTACAGAATTTTATCAAATTGCCATGGTCTACCAAGTAATAAGGAACATGCTTGCATAGGTACCACATCACAATCAACATAATCAGCATATGTAGAGATACTAAAATACACACGAACAGACGTGTTACCTTAACCTTGCCGCTGTTGTTGAACCATTGGATGTAGTAAGGATGTGGATGTGGTCTTGTGGTGAGAGAAAGCTTCTCCACCATATCCATGCTAGCCAAGTTGTTGCAGCTCCCTCCATCTATGATGGCCTTGAATAGAACGTTCCTTCACAACTCCTTTGTATGGAACAAGTTATGCCTCTGATTTTGCTCAGCTTGTGTAACCTGCACACTCAAAACACGTTGAGCAACTAAACATTCATACTCACAAGCATCTTCAGCAGCCATGTATTGCGTCTCATGATCAGAATCATCTCCACCGTGTTCTTCATGTGTAATAAGAGCCAAAGTCTCTTCATCATAGTCACTAGCGGACTCATACCCACCATCCTTAGTAGCAATCATCACACGCTGAGATTGGCATTCTCTCGCAAAATGTCCTCTTCCCTTACAACGACGACAAATAATATCACTTGTGTGCCCTGTTGACGCCATGGAAGAAGAAGAGCTCTGTAGGCCCAGCAGGTGTGCTCTTGGCGAGATAGTGGTGGTTGTGCTGCTTTCTTGTATCACGGTTGGAGGTGGCAGCCGACGGAGGTGCGGTGTAGTAGAACGTGTGGAAGTAGATGATGCACGTGGTGTCCATGATGAAGGTCGACCTGCAGAAAAGTTAGTTCGCGCCAGCGCTGTCGATCCTGCACTTCACGTTCAGCTTTACAAGCAAGATGGAATAATCGAGTGATATTATTATAATCCTTGTAGTCTAGAATGGTCTGAATCTCTCTATTTAATCCACCCGGAAAACGTGCAAGCATAGTTTCATTCTCCTCAACAATACCACATCTAATCAAGCCAGTTTGTAATTCACGATAATATTCTTCTACTGAATTTTTCCTTGTCTTAAGCGCTGCAATTTTGAAGTAATTCACGCTGATAATATGGTGGAACCCAACGAGTACGCATAGCAGTTTTCAAAGCAGCCCAAGTAGCTGGAACAGGATATAATCTACAATGTTCGACCACCAAACACATGCAAAGCTAGTGAAAGCACAAACAGCAGCAGGAACACGTCTCTCCTCGGGATATTGTAAACATGTAAATCGTTGTTCAGTTTCTAACTCCCAAGTAAGATATATATCAGGAACATAACTACCCTCAAATGGTGGAATATTCAATTTCAGTTTAGGGAGATGGTCGTGATCTCGTACTGAAGGGGAGCCGAACATTGCCATTATTTGCATGTGGACGACCGGTGGTTGTGGTGCTGGTGGTTGCACGTAGTTCGATGTTGATCAACCTCATCCTCGTAATCTCTCACATAATCATCCTCCCCACCGCAGCAGCAGGAGCCATGAAGTATCAACAGCACCAGAGCTTGGCGGTGAAGAGGGACACGGGAAGCTCGGCGGAGGGCTGTTTCGCGATGTGGAGGTAGTCCTTGTTGTTGTAGGAGAGGTGCGTTAGGTGCCGCCGATGGTGGTGGTGGTAGACGCGCGAGCAATTCATTAAACTTGTTATTGAGCTTTGTTTCGAACGCCTTCTCAATGCCATCTATCTTCTCCATGGCCTCTTCAAATCTATTTAGCACATCTTCCACCTGCCCACTCATCATTTGTTGAAACTTATCATGTAGCGCTTTGTTTGTCATGTTCTCCCGATCATCACGTCGGCTTGTGATCCTGCCATGGTTAGCAGCAATAGAAACACATAAGAATATGATTGACAGACTACTAGGAAGTGGTGGTGGTGGTGTGGTGGACGATCACAAATCCGTCAAGCAAATCTCAAATTCTTACCAGTTCTTACCAAAGAAGAAGCGGTGATCGGCAACCGATGTAGTCAAAACTCTCAAAGCTTGGATAGAGCGATTACGGGGAGAGTCAAGCGCACGATGTAGATGTATGTGGAGCTGGGAAGGCTTATAATATGGTAGCAAAAGGGTCAGCAATAATCAATTCAGTGATGCAAAGTTGAATAAGCGCTCAACGCAGATCTTGTGGCTTTGGTCCTAGGCTAGACCGTGCTAGAGACGCGAGCCTAGAACACTAACAAAATCACGGCGCTGCACGGAAACAACGGAAAAGCACACTCTGGAATATTTTTTTTTCGCTCCTTTTTTTTTGCGCTGCTCTTTTTTTTTGCGAAAAATCACTATAATGGCGAGTGTCTCAAAACTCTTCCCAGGTCAAACTGACAGGATGGGCACGAAATTTTTTCGACCAAATTTTTTTTTCGACTGCCCGAACCCAAAAACTGGAAACGGGTCAAAAAAAACTTTCTATAATGGCGACTGTCTCAATACGCTTAGAAACACCTAAAAATAGGATAGCCAGAGAATTTTTCGACAAGTGCGTTTTCGGAAAATTTTGGGCCTAAACGGAGGGTGGTTTCCAGACTTTTTTTTTGTGGCTTTTTCGTGGACTTTAGGTATGAAGAACAGACTCGATCTAATCTATGAAAAACAGTAAAATCTCACCGAGCAACCTGAAAATCTGATACCACTTGATAGAGGCAAAGGTGTCCCGTCTTTCGATGAGATGTTGGTTTTCGCTTTGGAGGAAGTCGACTTTGACGATCCGACTACTGACGGCGAGGACGTCGCGCCTTAGCAATCGCTAAACCAACTCCGAGAGGTTATTGACCACACCGAACACGATCAACTCGACCACGAGGGTCTGCATTTCCTGCGAGCAAACGAAGAACAAGCAAGAAACTGAGATTGCAATCTGGATATTGCGTATATAAGATGAAAGCTTTATTGATCAAGGTGGGGTTCTGTGACGCCTTTGTCTGGTCGTTGAACACAAACGAAGTACGTGAAGTTGCAACTATGGCGAACTTTTAATCTAAACAAAACCCAAGGTCTAAACGGTGCCCTAAGGGTTGTATATATGGAGGAAGAGGGGGGAATTTCGTGGCCCTTGGTGGAGGGGTCCGAAATCAACCCTATCTCTTGTTTCCCCACACATACGGACTCTAAAAATAGCCTATACTTGTGTATTTCGAAATTACAAGGGCCTGGCCCACTAATAAGGTGACGCAGCACCTAGAATAGCCTCGGGACGACATTTATGAAGTAGCATCTTGTATATTTCGTCCAAGGCTTCATGCACCCATTATGGTGGCTTCAAAGTCCTGACATCATCACTTGTAACTCCGTTCTTGTTCCCCTTATGCATGGCATTATCTCCATGCTTGTTCTTGCTCCAATGTCCATCCTTCTCCAAGCTAGGGCCTTCATTTGTAAGCAAAACAAATGTATCCAATTTAGGCAGCATCATACTCTCATGAACATTAGAATCATTACCAAGAAACGGAAGTACCTGATAATTTAATTGGCGTGCGCGAGCTCTAGTAATTGGTCCAGTATATGTAGCAGTAGGGGCTGTGGGTGTAACAATGGTATTGATGTCCTCATCAATATCGGACCGAACTCTGTGTCCAACATGCAATTTACAGGTCTTCTGCGAAGCTTATCTTCAGAAGGAGCCCACAATTGACTTATTTAGAGAGTTCTACTATTTAAACCGCCAGACTAAGTTTGTTGATGGGCCCGATACTGAACTCGGCGGAGTGTTAATTCAAAAGAGGAAAGACGTCAGCTTTCCCTATGCTAAGCCGCCAAGTCATCCTAAAGACTGGAACCAGACTTGGTTCTACTGCCAAGACACATCTCCAGCCGACGAAAATCCTTTACCGGGTTATCACGATCACCATAGGAACACGCATCCACTCCCCTCACTGCTCAGTGCAAAGGATCGGGCTAAATATGCACCAACATTCTCAAAGCTCAGAGCCCTTATGGCCAATGGTTTAACCGGCATCGACCTTGTCCGGTGCTGGGTGTCCTGGAGTATCTTGCCATTAAGCCGTCGCCCCAGCTTAATGTGTGAATATACTGGCAACGTGAAAGATCCCCAGCGCCACTGTGACATCCAACTGTCCGATGCAGAAATCAATGAAGCCACCAAGAAATTGCTGAACAAACCTTTAAAAGAATGCAGCAAAACAGGACATAGTCCTTTTAGCACCTTCAACAAGCCGCCAGTCGTAAGTTTGCACACCTTCTGCTCCAGCAGTATTTTCAATAATTATGCCCACTCATAATCTTTTCGACTTTAACAGGCTGATTCTCCCTTTTGGAAGAAGAAACCGCAAGATAAGCCCGATAAACCGGCTCGTACCAAAACAAAGATCACCAAGAAACCTGCCAAGAAGAAGACCATCGAACCCGTCGATGTAAACATTGATGATGACGATGATGATCATGAGTCAGAGGTAGAACTTGACTCTCTTGGCTCGTTTTTTATACATCTCATTGACAATGATTGTTATCAGGATGATGCAGAGGCCAGCCATGCCGGTGACACAGAGGTAATTATTCTTTCCTCCGGCTCAGAACCTCTGCCAACACAGAAAACCCGACAAGCAAGCCGAAAAGTAAGCTTTTCTCACCCTCTAGCTCACTTGGATCCCAACTTTCTTTTGAAGAAACAGCAACACGAAGCTCGCCGCACCACCCGGCATAGTGGCGGTGTGATTACTTCCTCTGGCTTAACAAACACACGGTTCACAAACGCCGCCCAGAGGTCTTACATATTTCTGATATACTTTATCCCAAGGCGGGTCAGTTCCGCCATCCTCTTAACCTGTCTAATTCAAATTATCAGGGGACTTCTCATTCCTCTTTTGGCGAGTCAACTTCTCAATTACCCGCTTTCAAGACTATACCCGCGTATGAATATGCTCAATTATTTAGACCTTATACCTGATCTTTGCACTGACCTCTTTACACTTCTTATTTTCAGGGGCCATGCCAAACCCAGCAAGAAGGCCAAGCTGAATAAGCCAGTCAACGACGCCAACCCGTCTGAACCGGAAAAACAACAATCAGAACCTTCTAACCCGATTGTTGAGGCCACCCTTGACGATCCACCACCACGAGACCATGGAGTCTCCCCAGATGATATTGATGTAGGGCGGAACCCTATGTGGACGATCTTTCACGTTTGGAGAGGATCCCTACTAGGAACACGAAGAACGAGCGGAAGAACACGAGGGAAATCACGGGGAAAACACAAGAGAATCACTCAAACCAACAAGATCAATCACACATGTGCTAGATCGATGAACACAAAGGGAGATACATGATTCAAAGTCAACAAAGGACGATACAAGCGGTAGCCGTTCTTCTCCGTGAGGAGGTCTTGATGGGGCCACCCAAGAGGGGTCTTGAATCCAAGGTGGATCTTCTCCAGTAGAGGGGCCGCGGTCTCTCTCATGGAGTAGATCCGGTATGGATGAATGAGCTCTATCTAACAATGAGCTAAATCAACGCTACCCTAACTAGGAGGAGGAGGAGGTCTTTATAGTCTTAGTGCAAATGGGGGAAGTGAAGGGTACATGGGCCTCAGCCCAAGCTGTCTTGTGAGCAGTGCAGGACGTCCGTGGGGCGGTCGTCCGGTGGCTCATGAGGGACGGTCGTCCGGTGTCACCGGACGTCAGCTGAAACTCTCTGTGAAGGGCGCGGACGTCCGGAAGTTTCATACTTCCGTTAATATTCGCTCTATTGACAGTGTCGGACGTCCGGTGTCTTGATCGTCCGCTTCGCTGGAGAAGTGGGGCGGTCGTCTGTGCGGGCGGACGTCCGGCTCGGCTGAGGGCCTGCGTTGGCTGGGTCTTCAGCGCGGTCGTCCGCCAAGGGCGGACGTCCACTTCATTGTGGAGAGGTCGGTCGTCCGGTGTCGTCCGGACGTCCGCTTCATTGGAGCTTCTTCGCAGCTCCTTCTCTTGGTCCTTGTACTTGGCGTCCTCGCTAGCTCGTCCATGGTCTTCCTCCTTGTTCCTGGTCATGCATAGCACACATATTTGAGGTAGTAACCATGTCTCACATGTGGAAAGTGAAGGTTCGGAGAGGAGCGAGTTCACCTTGTGTCCAATGGCGTATATTCGAGGTCTCGTCATACGTCCACTTGGGGTTTGGAGAGTAGTCGGGGTGTACATGGTGATGAACGTGGGATGCTCCGCATCATCTCCCCCCCTTGGGAAAGATCCGACCTCGGATCGTGATCCTCATCACCATGGAAAGCGGTTGTCGAGACGGACTTGTAGTTGGACGGTTGAAGACATGGCGCAATCCAAGTAGTCCAACGTGTCGCCGGAGTGATAGACATGCAAAAAGAGCAAACACAAGCAACACTCGGAAATACAATGGTTAGCGCACACAAAGTGCCCATCATGTAAGAATGAGTCCGTGCGGCAATATAGTTCGTGACAAAGCGCATGAGGCTTATCAAGATGATCTAGAATGGTATGCAAAGCATTCATGGGAACAAATGCAATCATTGTGCACACAATTGTGTTATGAGTATGGGCAATGCAACCACGGTGCAATATGATGTCATAGTGAGATGGTTTATCAATAGCATGAATATGGCAATGGATGCTCAACATGATTATGTTATCATGCAATTGATGATAGGCAATGTGATTATTATGTATGAAGATGCCATCAAGAAAGATCACAACAAATTTGCTAAGAAAATGCACAATTTCATATATCATGGATGACATGGGAAGAGGTGCAACAAGACAATCATAATGTGTGTCAATCCATGCATAGGGTGCAAATTTGTGGTGAGTATGATATGTCCATCGAGCATGACATGTATGAGCACAACCAACAAATATGGAGGTGTTGGTGTACCGAAGCTCGATGTCGAGGCATGAGTGGAGTTCCGAAGGTGCATCCAATAAGTGCGAGCGCTCCTCAATGTGAAGGTCCATGTAGCCAATCTCCAATCTCGCACCTCCGTTCACGAGATGTATCATGTAGACAAAAAGAAGGAAACAACAATGAAAGAGTGACCCATCCAATATGCGTATTTGAGGATGGCTCAAAAGGAAGGAGGTCACCTTTAGGAGGTTCTCAAGGATGATGGAGTTGCGCATCTTGTATGCCTTCACATAAGCAAGTTGTCTCGTGATGTTACCGCCTTGTGAATCCTTCAAAATGAAAGAACATGACAAACACTCGGAAAAACAAATGAGGTTAGCGGAAGTGCAAAACCTAACATTCGTGTGGTAAGATACCCAACAAGTGTATGCATCATGCTCATCATAAGAAATTACAAGGGAGCATTTCATACTATGGAGGCATATGATGCGAGAACAACCAAATACAATAGGCTCAAGTAAACAAGCATGCATCACAAGTGAAGTGTCCAAGTCTCCAAGATCATGAAGCATAGAGGCAACTATAGGAAGCAAGCGACAATAAACAAGATATATCATGTGAGAGGCATGAACATATATGTCATCAACCCAAGAAAGCGAGTAATAGTGGAACATGGGTGATGCAATATAGCAAGCAATCATAGCGATCAAGTCAAGCAAGCTAGTAGTGCGAAGATGCAACATACTAGAAGGGATCATGGTAAGCATGTCATGTGTGCAAATAGAGGGCATGAATAATTCACATGTCATAGCACAAGCATGAAAGCAAGATATGAGCAAAATAGCATCAATAGCATGGGGCACATGATAAACTTGGCAATAGCAACAAGGATCTCCACCAAGCATGCAAATACACATAGGAGTAGCATAATGGTGAATCATGGGTATATGCAAGCAAGGGTCACAATTGCATGGCAAAGGCATAGGAGTAAAAATAACATGCAAAGTGAACACGGGGAAATGAGCATAAGGTGACAAGTGATAAATAGCCCATAGCCGTGTGAGAGCCAAGTAAAAGAGATGCGCGTAGTCGTTGCGCGAAGGGAACTGTGGTAAGGATAGTCCACGGGATCCCAAGTCATCATTGCTCTCAAGATCTCGTTTCGTCAACTCATGGGATTGAGAAGTTGACGAGTGTATGTGGGTACCTACACAAAACAAAGACAAAGGGAAAATTGTGTGTGCGTGGTAGATGTACGCATCATCCATCATGATGTGCACGTGCATGTGTCGGTGATCACAAAATAGCCAATGCTCAAATAAATGAGATGCGTGATATAGAAACATGTCATCCATCATGATAGGTTTGTTGTTATGCATGGCATAATGGAGACTCAAATTATGTAATGACACATGAGAAATATCTAGAGCATTGTTATTCATGGGAAGCATATAGTTCAAGCAATCATGGAAATCATGCCAAGTATGGTATGTATCAAAATCTCCTAATATATATGAGGAAACTATGGGGGTCTCCTCATGAGCATTAATGGAAACATCACATGGAGAATATTGACAACATCCAAAACAATGCATATTTGAACAATGTGATCATGGCATGACATAGTAGATGAATTGCGCAAATCATGTAAAGAAAGCATGGCAATATCATCACATGAAAAACAAAAGCCAATGACCATCATCTCGTCATCTATGCCATAAGTGCAAATGGGATTTATTTTAATGGGGCATGCATAGTTACTATGTTGAGATTGAAATGATGCAATATGGGAGATCTCACTCATAGCATATGACAAGTTCAATGGATTGTCAAACATGATGTGACCAAAAGAATTTTCACATGAGATCCTATGGAGCATAGCATCACAACTAGGCAACTCAACATGCTCATCATCATATTCATCATAAATAGGTAAGTCAAGGCATGAAGAAGTCGCACTAGCATGAAGCATGGGAATAGGAGGATCAACATCATGCAAGCAATCATTGTCAAGAGAGTCCACTAGTGGGACAAGAGAAGCACCATCACCTATGTTACCTTTGGAAGGTCGCTCATGTGTTGTAGGTGAGGTGTCCAAGTCCAAGTCGTAGTCAACTTCATCTTGATGGAACCTTGTGGGGGGTGCATCATTGTCCACCATGGCCATCGGTTCTCCCTTTGGAGGGATGGACTCGTCGAGGATAGGCATATCGTCATGTAGGAGACCTAGCACCAAAGAAGAAAACACACTAGGAGTAGAGGTTAAGTCGTTAGAAATCATAGTGGCCTCACATGCCGTGTCAACTACCTCACTCACTAAGTGTTGTGGCTCACTCACTCCTAATATGATGCTCTGACTCGTATGGTTGGTGGAGTCACTCAAATGGCGCTCAACCTCACATAGGATGTGTGGCATGCTCTCAAGTGTGGGACTAGTGGTGGTCACACTCATCCTCTCATAGGAAATGCACTCAATGTCATATAGGGTGGTGGAGTCACTCATGTCACTCATGTGGTGGTGGCTCTCCTCACATGGCAATTGGGTCATCTCATGATATGTGGGTGTCGGAGAGATGTTGGTGCAAATGTCCCCATGTGCGGTCGCGTAGCTTGACTCGGAGTATGAGTCCAATATGGGCGTCGTCTTCATGTTATAGAAGAGATTCGCGCTCGTCGCCGTGGTCGAAGGGGATGGCCCTTGCTCGACCGTTTTGTGATGTAGGGCGGAACCCTATGTGGGCGATCTTTCACGTTGGAGCGGATCCTACGGGGAAACACGAGGAACACGCGGAAGAACACGAGGGAAAACATGGGGAAAACGAGAGAGAATGCACTCAACCGACAAGAAATCAATCACACAAGTGCCATATTATCGAATACATAGAGTGGCACAAGATTCGAGATCAACAAAGGTAAGGATACACGAGTAGCCGTTCTTCTCCGAGAGGAGGTCTTGATGGGTCCACCCTAGAAGGGGGTCTTGAATCCGCTTGGGGATCTTCTCCGTAGAGGTCCCGATCTCGAGGAGAAGTAGCCAAGTGGATGAGCAAAGGCTCTCACCAAAATATGAGCTAATCCCAAGCTAACCCTAGAAAGAGGAGGGATCAAGTATATATAGTCTCGGGCGAAGGGTACAAAGGACAAGTCCCGGAGGCACTGTGACTTGACGGGAGGCCGGACGTCCAGGCGTCGGGCGGATGTCCGAGCTTCGCTAAGCCGGATGTCGGCTCTCAGCCCGGATGTCCGGCTAGGGCGACGATTCTGAAGCCGGGTGGTGGGAGCCGGTTCGGGCGAGTGGCCGGATATCCGGGCGTCCGGACGGGCGGATGTCCGGCGGGAGGCCGGATGTCCGGCTGGTCTGGTCTTCAGTGGATTCGGTGATGGAGGGGCCGGATTTCCGGGCGAAGGGGCCGGATATCCGGGGCTTCAGGAAGAGCCGGATGTCCGGGGCATGGGGCCGGATGTCCGGGCTGGGCAGACTCCTCCGGTTCCTTTCATCGTGTTCCTTCCTCCTTGTACTTGGCGGCTTGTCCATCTTCACGTGCATCCTCGGGAGGTTCCCCTTGACACCTAATCATGCATAGCATATCGGACTTAGGTAGTAGCCATGTCTCGAGTGGATCATATGTGATATCAATAAGGAAAGAGGTCACCTCGTTCTCGAGAGCTCTAGCTCTAGCTCGTGTCATGGGTCCTCTTGGCTCTTGATGAGACGGTTGTAGGTCCATGGGGATGATCGTGGGATGCTCCCTATCATCTCCCCCCCTTGGGAGAGATCCGACCTCGGATCAAAAGCTTCATCTCCATGGAAAGGTGCAAGGTCCTTGACGTTGAAGATGTCGGTCACGTTGTACTTGTCTCGAGGTATGTCGATCTTGTAAGCGTTGTCGTTGTAGCGTGCTAGCACCTTGAAAGGTCCATCGGCTCGAGGAAGAAGCTTGGACTTGCGTTCTTTGGGGAAGCGGTTCTTGCGAAGGTGTAGCCACACTAGATCACCAATGTTGAAGACGATGGGTTGCTTGTTGGCGTTGAGCTTGTTTGCTTGGCGTTGTACTTGGCGCTCAATGGTGTGCCTTGTATCTTCGTGCATCTTCTTGATGTAGCTTGCTCGTTCACTTGCATCCATGTTGGTGCGCTCTTGGAGAGGAAGTGGTAGAATGTCCAATGGGGACAACGGGTTGAAACCGTAGACGACCTCGAAGGGGGACTTGCCGGTAGTTGAATGTCTTGCACGATTGTAGGCATACTCGGCGATGGGTAGACATGCTTCCCACTCCTTGATGTTCTTCTTGATCAAGACACGAAGTAGAGTGGATAGTGTGCGGTTCGTCACCTCCGTTTGGCCGTCGGTTTGAGGATGGTATGCTGAGGAGAACAAGAGCTTGATTCGAGCTTGGCACATAGGGTCTTCAAAAGTAACTCAAGAACTTGACATCACGATCGGAGGCGATTGTCTTTGGTATGCCATGGAGTCGCAAGATTTCCCTACAAAGAGATTTGCAACATGTGAAGCATCGTCTATCTTGTTGCAAGGAATGAAATGTGCCATCTTAGAAAATCTATCCACAACAACAAACACGGAATCCTTGCCATTTTGAGTCCTAGGCAAACCAAGTACAAAATCCATACTAATGTCTTCCCATGGTTGATATGGAATAGGAAGAGGCATGTAAAGACCATGAGATTGAGCTTTAGACTTAGCTTTGCGACATATATAGCATCGGTTGGTGAAGCGTGAGGCGTCATGGAACATCTTGGGCCAAAAGTAGTTGTTGGAGGCGTGGCGAATGTCTTGTCGCATCCAAAGTGTCCCATGAGTCCGCCTCCATGAGCCTCTTGCAAAAGGAGCAAGCGAAGAGAGGACTCGGGAATGCAAAGTTTGTTAGCTCTCATAAGATAACCATCCTTGATGTAATATTGTTCCCAAGGCGTATCGTCAAACACTTAGCATAAGGAGAAGCAAAAGATGGATCATGCTCATACAAGTCTTTTATATGCTCAAAACCAATAACATTCAACTCAAGTTGAGTGACAAGCATGCATATCGTGAAAGCGCGTCGGCAACTACATTCTCTTTACCCTTAATGTACTTGATCACATAAGGAAAAGATTCAATGAATTCACTCCATTTTGCATGGCGCTTGTTCAATTTAGTTTGACCTTTGAGGTACTTAAGCGTTTCATGATCGGTATGGATGACAAACTCATGAGGTCTAAGGTAATGTTCCCAAACATGTAACACACGCACTAAAGCATACAATTCTTTGTCATAGATGGGATAATTAAGTTGAGCACCGGATAGTTTTTCACTAAAATAAGCAATGGCTAGTTTTCTTGCATCAAAACTCCGCCAATTCGGTACCACTTGCATCACAATGAACCTCAAAAGTTTTGTCAAAATTGGGCAAAGCAAGAATCGAACATGAGTAAGCAAAGACTTGAGCTCATCAAAAGCGGTTGATTACAAGGTTCCCCAAACAAAGGGAGTATTCTTCTTGCTCAAAGCATGCAAAGGAGCGGCAATTGTGCTAAAATCTTTCACAAAGCGACGATAGAAACCCATAAGACCAAGAAAACTTCGCACTTGTTGCAAATTGGTGGGTTGGGGCCAAGTTTTAATTGCTTGAATTTTAGATTCATCAACATGGACACCCTTTGAGGAAACAACAAAACCCAAGAAAACCACTTTGTCAACTCCAAAAGTGCATTTTTCAAGTTTGCATAAAGGCTTTCTTTTGCGAAGAGTTTGCAACACAGATTGTACATGATTGATGTGCTCTTTCATGGTTTTGCTAAACACAAGAATATCATCAAAGTAAACCACAACAAAGACTCACATGATGCATAAGGCGCACAAAAAAGTGGGGAGCTTCGAAGTACCCATGATGCATAATTTGGGTTTTCCATTCATCACCCTCTTGTATGCGGATTTGATAATAGCCACTTTTAAAAATTTTTACCGGAGCTTGGCTCGAAAGACCCATTGATGAGGACATCAATACCATTGTTACACCCACAGCCCTGCTACATCTTGGACCAATTGGACCAATTACTAGAGCTCGCGCACGCCAATTAAATTATCAGGTACTTTCGTTTCTTGGTAATGATTCTAATGTTCATGAGAATATGATGCTGCCTAAATTGGATACATTTGTTTTGCTTACAAATGAAGGCCCTAGCTTGGAGAAGGATGGACATTGGAGCAAGAACAAGCATGGAGATAATGCCATGCAAGGGGAACAAACGGAGTTACAAGTGATGATTTCAGGACTTTGAAGCCACCATAATGGATGCATGAAGCCTTGGACGAAATATACAAGATGCTACTTCATAAATGTCGTCCCGAGGCTATTCTAGGTGCTGCGTCACCTTATTAGTGGGCCAGGCCCATGTAATTTCGAAATACTTAAGTATAGGCTGTTTTTAGAGTCCGTATGTGTGGGGAAACAAGAGTTAGGGTTGATTTCGGACCCCTCCACCAAGGGCCACGAAATTCCCCCCCTCTTCCTCCATATATACAGCCCTTAGGGCACCGTTTAGACCTTGGGTTTTGTTTAGATTAAAAGTTCGCCATAGCTGCAACTTGGCGTGCCGTTTGTGTTCAACGACCGGACAAAGCGTCCACAGAACCCCACCTTGATCAATAAAGCTTTCATCTTATATTCGCAATATCCAGATTGCAATCTCAGTTTCTTGCTTGTTCTTCGTTTGCTCGCAGGAAGCAGGCCCTCGTGGTCGGAGTTGATCGTGCTCGGCGTGGTCAATAACCCTCGGAAGTTGGTTTAGCGATTGCTAAATGACGTCTCGCTACGATCGTAGTCGGATCGTCAAGGTCGACTCCCACAGAAACGATAGCCACCATCTCATCGAAACATCGGGACACCTTTGCCTCTATCAAGTGGTATCAGATTTTCAGGTTGCTCGGTGAGATTTTCCAGTTTTTCGTAGTTTAGATCGAGTCTGTTCTTCATACCTATTGTCCACGAAAAAGCCACAAAAAAAATTAGGGTTAGTTCATCATATCCGAACCAATCGAGCCTTTGCATAATCTTTTTAGGGTTTTGCTTTGTTGAATTTGCGGTTGCATCGTCGTGTCAAGTTCTGGTCTTAGAGTCTAGTCTTTTAGAGTTTGAGTTACGGTCATAAGTTGTCACGCCGCGCCGCACCATCATCATCGCCTTGCCATCTACCACCATTGCTTTATCCGCCACCGCTCTGAATCCGTATCCATATACCACCACCAATCCGTATCCATATACCACCACCGCTACCATATACCACCACCACCACCATGCCATATACCACCACCATATCCACCCGAGTTCTTCTCATATTAGGTTTGTTTTGAGATCCATCTAGTTTCCAATTCGTGTTTCCCTTAGGAGTAGGTTTGGAAAAAAAAAAAAAAAAAAAAAAATTTACGGCTATCCTATTTTAGGTGTTTCTAAGAAAGTTATTTTTTGACCCGTTTCAGGTTTTGGGTCAAGGCGGTCAAAAAAAAATTTTTTGGTCGAAAAAATTTCGTGCCCATCTGTCGGTTTGACTGGGAAGAGTTTTGAGACACTCGCCATTATAGTGATTTTTCGCAAAAAAAAAAAAAAGCAAAAAAAAAAAGCGCATAAAAAAAAAAAAAAAAAGCGTGCAGCGCCGTGAAAAAAGTGTTCTAAAAAAAAAGGAAACCTGATCCCGTTTTGCATCTGCATCTCTGAATTGATTATTGCTGACCCTTTTTGCTACCATATTATAAGCCTTCCCAGCTCCACATACATCTACATCGTGCGTTTGACTCTCACAGTAATCGCTCTATCAAGCTTTGAGAGTTTTGACTACATCGGTTGCCGATCACCTTTCTTCTTGGGTAAGAACTGGTAAGAATTTGAGATTTGCTTGACGGTTTGTGATTGTCCACCACACCACCACCACCACTTCCTAGTAGTCTGTCGAATCATATTCTTGTGTGTTTCTATTGCTGCTAACCATGGCAGGATCACAAGCCAGCGAGACTTTGGGAGAACACATGACAAACAAAGCGCTACATGATAAGTTTCAACAAATGATGAGTGGGCAGGTGGACGATGTGCTAAATAGATTTGAAGAGGCCATGGAGAAGATAGATGGCATTGAGAAGGCGTTGAAACAAAGCTCGATATCAAGTTTAATGAATTGCTCGTGCGTCTACCACCACCACCACCGGCTGCACCTAACGCACCTCTACTACAACAACACGGACTACCTCCACATGTGAAACAGCCCTCCATGAGCTTCCGTGTCCCTCTTGACTGGCCAAGCTGCTTTGGTGCTCTTTGTTGATACTTACATGGCTCCTGCTGCTGCGGTGGGGAGGATGATTATGTGAGAGCTTACGAGGATGAGGTTGATCAACATCGAACTACGTGCAACCACCAGCACCACAACCACCGGTCGTCCACATGCAAATAATGGCAATGTTGGGCTCCCCTTCAGTGCGAGATCATGACCATCTCCCTAAACTGAAATTGAATATTCCACCATTTGAGGGTAGATATGTTCTGATATATATCTTACTTGGGAATTAGAAACTGAACAACGATTTACATGTTTACAATATCACGAGGAGAGGCGTGTTCTGCTGCTGTTTGTGCTTTCACTAGCTTTGCATGTGTTTGGTGGTCGAACATTGTAGATTATATCCTGTTCAGCTACTTGGGCTGCTTTGAAAACTGCTATGCGTACTCGTTGGGTTCCACCATATTATCAGCGTGAATTACTTCAAAAATTGCAGCGCTTAAGACAAGGAAAAATTCGGTGAAGAATATTATCAGGAATTACAAACTGGCTTGATTAGATGTGGTATTGTTGAGGAGAATGAAGCTATGCTTGCACGTTTTACGGGTGGATTAAATAGAGATTCAGACCATTCTAGACTACAAGGATTATAATAATATCACTCGATTATTCCATCTTGCTTGTAAAGCTGAGCGTGAAGTCAGGATCGATGAGGCCTTGGCTCGGACTAACTTTTCTGCAGGTCGACCTTCATCATGGACACCACGTGCATCATCTACTTCCACGTTCTACTACACGGCACCTCCGTCGGCTGCCACCTCAACCGTGATACAAGAAAGCAGGCACAACCACCACTATCGCCAAGAGCACACTGCTTGGGCCTACAGAGCTCTTCTTCTTCCATGGCGTCAGCAGGGCACACAAGTGATATTATTTGTCGTCGTTGTAAGGGAAGAGGACATTTCTTGAGAGAATGCCAATCTCAGCGTGTGATGATTGCTCTTGAGGATGGTGGGTATGAGTCGCTAGTGACTATGATGAAGAGACTTTGGCTCTTATTACACATGAAGAACACGGTGGAGATGATTCGATCTTGAGGCGCAATACATGGCTTTGAAGATCTTGACAGGTATGAATGTTTAGTTGCTCAACGTGTTTTGAGTGTGCAGGTTACACAAGTTGAGCAAAATCAGAGGCATAACTTGTTCCATACAAAGGGAGTTGTGAAGGAGCGTTCTATTAGCGTCATCATAGATGGAGGAGCTGCAACAACTTGGCTAGCATGGATATGGTGGAGAGCTTTCTCTCACCACAAGACCACATCCACATCCTTACTACATCCAATGGTTCAACAACAGCGGCAAGGTTAAGGTAACACGTCTTTGTTCGTGTGCATTTTAGTATCTCTACATATGCTGATTATGTTGATTGTGATGTGGTACCTATGCAAGCATGTTCCTTATTACTTGGTAGACCATGGCAATTTGATAAAATTCTGTACACCATGGTAGAAACAATCAGTATACTCTTGTTCACAAGGATAAAAATATTACTTTGCTTCCTATGACTCTGATTCCATTTTGAAAGATGATATTAATAGAGCTAATAAAGCAAAACAGGAGAAAAATAAGAGTGAAAATCAGATTGTGGCAAAAGAATTTGAGCAACAAATGAAGCCTAATAATAAACCATCTAATGTTGCTTCGAAATTAAACTGAAAAGTGCATGTTTATTTGCCACCAAATCTGATATTGATGAGCTAGATTCTAGCAAATCTGTTTGCTATGCTTTTGTGTGCAAAGAGGCATTATTTTCATTCGAGGGCGTGCCTTCCTCTTTGCCCCTGCTGTCACTAACATTTTGCGGGAGAGTTGGCGTCTTCCCACAAGGCGTGCCACAGGATTACCACCTATTCGAGGATTGAGCATCAAATTGACTTAATTCCGGTGCATCGCTACCAACCGCGCACCATACCGTACCAATCCGGAGGAGGCGAAGGAGATTATCGTCAAATACAGGAGCTGCTCGACAAAGGTTATATCTGCGAATCTCTTAGTCCTTGTGCTGTTCCTATTATACTAGTGCCTAAAAAGGATGGTGCGTCGGCGTATGTGTGTTGATTGTAGAGGCATTAATAATATTACTATTAGTTATCGTCATCCTATTCCTAGGCTAGATGATATGCTTGATGAATTGAGTGGCTCTACAATATTCTCCAAAGTTGATTTGCGTAGTGGATACCATCAAATTCGTATGAAATTGGGAGATGAATGGAAAACAGCATTTAAAACTAAGTTTGGATTATATGAGTGGTTAGTCATGCCTTTTGGGTTAACTAATGCACCTAGTACTTTCATGAGATTAATGAGCGAAGTTTCGTGCTTTCATTGGACGATTTGTGGTAGTTTACTTTGATGATATACTGATTTATAGCAAATCTTTGGAAGAACATTTGGAACATTTCGTGCTGTTTTTAATGCTCTCGTGATGCACGTTTGTTTGGTAACCTTGGGAAGTGCACCTTTTGCACCGACCGAGTATCTTTTCTTGGCTATGTTGTTACTCCACAGGAATTGAAGTTGATAAAGCCAAGATTGAAGCTATTGAGAGTTGGCGCAGCCCAAAGCGGTCACACAAGTGAGGAGTTTTCTTGGACTCGCTGGTTTCTATAGGCGTTTTGTGAGAGACTTTAGCACCATTGCTGCACCTCTCAATGAGCTTACAAAGAAGGATGTGCCTTTTGTTTGGGGTACCGCTTTGGGAAGAAGCCTTCACGGTATTGAAAGATAAGTTGACACATGCTCCTTTACTCCAACTTCGACTTTAATAAGACTTTTGAGCTTGAATGTGATGCTAGTGGAATTGGATTAGGAGGTGTGTTATTACAAGATGGCAAACCTGTTGCATACTTTTACGAAAAATTGAGTGGGCCTAGTCTGAACTATTCTACTTATGACAAAGAATTATATGCTCTTGTTAGGACTTTAGAGACATGGCAACATTATTTATGGCCCAAAGAATTTGTTATACATTCGATCATGAATCTTTGAAACATATTAAAAGTCAAGCTAAACTGAATCGTAGACATGCTAAATGGGTTGAATTCATTGAGACTTTCCTTATGTCATTAAACACAAGAAGGGTAAAGAAAATGTTATTCTTGATGCTTTGTCTCGTCGCTATACTATGCTTTCACAACTTGACTTCAAAATATTTGGTTTGGAGACCATCAAAGATCAATATGTGCATGATGCTGATTTTAAAGATGTAATGCAGAATTGTAAAGAAGGAAGAACATGGAACAAGTTCGTTATTAATGATGGTTTTGTGTTCGTGCTAACAAGCTATGCATTCCTGCTAGCTCTGTTAGTCTTTTGTTGTTGCAGGAGGCGCATGGAGGAGGATTAATGGGACACTTTGGCGTCAAGAAGGCGGAGGATATACTTGCTACACATTTCTTTTGGCCAAAGATGAGGCGGGATGTTGAGCGTTTTGTTGCTCGCTGCACTACATGTCAAAAAGCTAAGTCACGACTCAATCCTCATGGTTTATATATGCCTTTACTGTGCCTAGTGTTCCTTGGGAGGATATATCTATGGACTTTGTTTTAGGTTTACCTCGAACAAAGAAGGGAGGATAGCATATTTGTTGTCGTGGATAGATTCTCGAAAATGGCACACTTTATACCATGTCATAAAAGCGATGATCTTTGTTAATGTTGCTGATTTGTTCTTTCGTGAAATTATTAAGCTTGCATGGTGTGCCAAATACTATTGTTTCAGATCGTGATACTAAATTTCTTAGCCACTTTTGGAGATGTTTATGGGCTAAGTTGGGGACTAAACTGCTTTTAGTACTACTTGTCACCCCAAACTGATGGACAAACTGAAGTAGTCAATAGAACATTGTCTACTATGCTTAGGGCTGTTTTGAAGAATAATAAGAAAATGTGGGAAGAATGCTTGCCTCATATTGAATTTGCTTATAATCGTTCATTGCATTCTACTACTAAGATGTGCCCTTTTGAAATTGTGTATGGCTTCCTACCTCGTGCACCTATTGATTTGTTGCCTCTTCCATCTTGGAGAAGGTTAATTTTGATGCTAAAGAACGTGCTGAATTGATTTTAAAATGCATGAGATAACTAAGGAAAACATTGAGCGTATGAATGCTAAATATAAACTTCTTTGGAGATAAGGGTAGAAAACATGTTGTCTTTGCACTGGAGATCTTGTTTGGTTACATTTGCGTGAGATAGGTTTCCTAATTTGCATAAATCAAAGCTAATGCCACGTCTTGATGGTCCATTTAAGGTGTTAGAGAAAATAAATGATAATGCATATAAACTTGAGCTGCTGCAGATTTTGGGGTTAGTCCACTTTTAACATTGCAGATTTGAAGCCTTATTTGGGTGAGGAATATGAGCTTCCGTCGAGGCGACTTCATTTCAAGAAGGGAGGATGATGAGGACATCAATACCATTGTTACACCCACAGCCCCTCTTGCTACATATCTTGGACCAATTACTAGAGCTCGCATGCGCCAATTAAATTATCGGTACTTTCGTTTCTTGGTAATGATTCTAATGTTCATGAGAATATGATGCTGCCTAAATTGGATACATTTGTTTTGCTTACAAATGAAGGCCCTAGCTTGGAGAAGGATGGACATTGGAGCAAGAACAAGCATGGAGATAATGCCATGCATAAGGGGAACAAACGGAGTTACAAGTGATGATTTCAGGACTTTGAAGCCACCATAATGGATGCATGAAGCCTTGGACGAAATATACAAGATGCTACTTCATAAATGTCGTCCGAGGCTATTCTAGGTGCTCGTCACCTTATTAGTGGGCCAGGCCCATGTAATTTCGAAATACTTAAGTATAGGCTGTTTTAGAGTCCGTATGTGTGGGGAAACAAGAGTTAGGGTTGATTTGGACCCCTCCACCAAGGGCCACGAAATTCCCCCTCTTCCTCCATATATACAGCCCTTAGGGCACCGTTTAGACCTTGGGTTTTGTTTAGATTAAAAGTTCGCCATAGCTGCAACCCGCGTGCCGTTTGTGTTCAACGACCGGACAAAGCGTCCACAGAACCCCACCTTGATCAATAAAGCTTTCATCTTATATTCGCAATATCCAGATTGCAATCTCAGTTTCTTGCTTGTTCTTCGTTTGCTCGCAGGAAACAGTCCCTCGTGGTCAGGTTGATCGTGCTCCGGCGTGGTCAATAACCCTCGGAAGTTGGTTTAGCGATTGCTAAGGCGCGACGTCTCGCACGATCGTAGTCGGATCGTCAAGGTCGACTCCCACAGAAACGATAGCCACCATCTCATCGAAACATCGGGACACCTTTGCCTCTATCACCCATATGCATTACTAACCACTCATATAAACCAAATTTGGTTTTGAAAGCAGTTTTCCATTCATCACCCTCTTGTATGCGGATTTGATAATAGCCACTTTTAAGATCAATTTTTGAGAAAAAGTTGGCTCCACTAAGTTCATCAAGCATGTCATCTAAGCGAGGAATGGGGTGCCTATATCGAACGGTAATAGCATTGATAGGTCTACAATCGGAACACAAGCGGAAACTTCCATCGGGCTTAGGCACAAGAATAATGGGAACGGCACAAGGGCTTAAGCTTTCATGTACATGACCGTTGTCGATGAGTTGTTGTACTTGTCGTTGAATTTCCTTTGTTTCTTCGGGATTCACTCGGTATGGAGCTTTGTTCGGTAGGGGCACTCCGGGGATGAGGTCGATTCGATGCTCACTGCCTCGAAGAGGAGGTAGACCCGGAGGTAGCTCATCGGGGAAAAGATCATGAAATTCCTGCAAAAGAGATTGAAACACCAAAGGTAGCTCGTGAATGGTGTTAGTTTTTGGTTCTTCATCCTTGCACACAAGGACAAAGTGCATCACGGTAGATGGGTTCTCACACACTTCTCTCATCTCACTTTTGGTGGCAAATAGAATGAGGTTTTTCTCTCTAGGCGAAGAGGCGCTCAAATTTGGCTTGTGGCTCTCACTCACTTTTGGGTGGATCACTTTCTCACTCTTTTCTCTATGATGGGTGGCTTGCTTGTCGGCTATCACTTGACTAGGAGACATAGGTCGTAGCACATACTCCTTCCCTTTCATCTTGAAGCTATAGTGATTGGTTCGCCCATTGTGGATGACACCACGGTCGAATTGCCATGGTCGACCAAGAAGTAGGTGGCAAACGGTCATTGGGACCACATCACACTCCAAAGTGTCTTCATAAGCACCAATTTTGAAGGAGACTTGGACCGTATGCTCGACTCGTATAGTGCCGGAGTCACTTAGCCATTGAACCTTGTAGGGGTGTGGGTGCTTCCTCTTGACCAATTGTAGCTTGGAGCATAGTTCTTCACTTGCCAAGTTGTGGCAACTACCTCCATCGATGATGACCTTGATGGACCGTCCATTGATGCCGGCTTTTGTGTGGAAGATGTGGCATCGTTGGTCTTCTTCTTGTTGATGTTGAAGAGTCAAGACCTTGGAGACAACGAGAGCGGGGCTCGAATCCTCATCACAAAAGACTTGATCATCTTCATCTTCATTCACTTGCCGGTGCATGGCCACTTGCTCAAGGGCTTCCATTTCCTCTTCACTCATGGAGTCATATGTGCCATCGTCGTTGAGGATCATGGTGCGCTTATTGGTGCATTCGTATGACTTGTGGCCTCGGCCGCCGCAAGTGAAACACTTGAAGGAGCTTGTCTTGATGGTCTCATCGGTCGGAGTAGAGGATGAAGCACGCGGCTTGAGGTTGCTTGTAGTAGGAGGAGGACGACTTGAACTTGTCGGTGTCTTCTTGTAACTTGACTTGTCGTCGTTTCTTGAAGAAAGCTTGGTTGATGTAGATGTTGAAGGAGTCGTTGAAGCTTGGTTGTTGGAGAAGCCGTAGGTCTTGGATGAGTACTTGGCGTACTTGAAGTCATCTTGTACTTGGCGTTCCGCCTTTGTAGCTTGATGCACGAGCTCAATGAGGGATGAGTATGGTTGGAAGTCGGCGATCTTCTTGATGGGATGATTGAGTCCATTCAAGAAACGTGCCATAGTTTGTTCATCGTCTTCCTTGACATTGGCTCGAATCATGGCTATCTCCATTTCCTTGTAGTATTCTTCAACACTCTTTGTTCCTTGGTTGAGTAGTTGGAGTTTCTTGAAGAGGTCGCGGTTGTAGTAGGTTGGCACAAAACGTGCTCGCATGACATCCTTCATTTGAGCCCAAGTGGTGATTGGAGGTTCACCTCTTGCTTGTCGTCTCTCGATGATTTGTTCCCACCATATGAGCACATAGTCCTGGAACTCAAGTGATGCCATTGCGATTTTCTTCGCTTCATCGTAGTTGTGCAAACGGAAGATTTTATCAACCTTCAATGCCCATGAGAGGTAGTCTTCGGGGTCATTGCTTCCATTGAACTTGGGCATGGTGAATTTTAGCTTGCCGTAGCGTCGCTCTTCATTATGTTGTTGGCGATGTTGATGATGACGTCCTTGACGTGGAATGTACTCGTCTTCATGTTGCTCTTGGCGCGGAGGAAGACCATGATCAACTTGCTCTTGTTGAACTTGATGTTGAGGTGGAGCTTGACGAGCTTGTGGAGGAGCTTGAGGAACTTGGCGTTGTACATGAGGTTGGTAGTTCCTCTCTTGGATTTCTTCTCGAAGGGCTTCCTCTTGATTGCGCCGTTCGCGATTGCGGTTGGCGGCGGCTCTACTTGATTCTTGAAGGCACGCGTTGCGCCTCAAGAGCTTGCTCTTCACGTTGTTGTTGTTGAAGACGTTGAGCCTTGGCGTCTTGTTCGTCTTGGTGTAGACGCGCTCGTTCTTCCTCTTGTTGGCGACGAAGGCGTTGTCGTTCTTGAGCTTGAGCAAAAGCCTCTTTGTTTGATTGAGGACGAGGAGCTTGATCATCAACTTGCTCTTGTGAATGCTTGTCATGTAGCGGGTTGCGAGATGCATGACGGTCTTGACGAGCGGCACGACGAAGAGTGTTCGAAGTAGGTGTACTTGAGTCGTAGAAGGTGTCGTCGGAGTGTCGACTCGAGCGGCTCCGTCTTGATGATGAAGAAGTGGAATGATGCCGGGTTCTCATCAACGCGCGGATCTCGTCCATTCTTGCATCGTTCTCTTGCTTGTGAGCCTCGAACTTGTTGTCGAAGTAGTCTCTTGTACGTTGCTCGGAGAGTCGCAAGTCGGTGGCGAGGTTGTCGATGCGGTCTCTCATTGCTTGTTGTTCTTGGTGCAACGCTCGTTGTGCACCAAAGAGGTGGCTCTTGGTGACGTATGAAGTCATGTCATCGTCTTGCTCGATGAAGGGTGGGTTGGTAGAAGAACTTGGCCTATCCATCATTCCAAGCAAAATGTGAGTGGTAGAACGGAAAAGAACGTATACCAATGTACCTTTGACCGATGTTGAAAATGAATCAAGTTCACTCAAATGCGGACAATGAAATAGCACTCTTGGTACCGATTCTTGTCGGTTCTCACACCTACACAAATAAAAGCTTATGGTGGAGCTCGGTTAGGATGGTGGCACAAAATTTGATGCAATTGTAAGTGAGACTCAATAAAGTTGGAAAAGATTCACAAATTTGCAAATGCAACAAGTAGACCAATAGCAATATATGGTACACGGAAACACACGCGCAAATAGATAATATGGGGTTATGCAACCAAGGATGAGCCAAAATGTGGAATTCACCAAGATGCTCTTGTTGCACAACACTAGAGAGACGCTAGCACGATTGCACAATAGGCGGATACGAACTTGTGCACAACCTACTAAGCAAAATGCAACGACTACTATCCCAAGTATGCTATATGTATGGTGTTTCGATGTGTTGATCCAAGATGATCAAGTATGACAATCTTAATGTTTTATGATGCTATGGTTCTTGCTCATAAGCTCTTTGCTTATCTTTCTCTCTTTGCTTAAAAGCTTGATTGGCTCTTTCTCTTTTGGGCTCTTTTCTCATGCAAAACTTCACGAACCAAGATAGCGATTGTGTATGCGATGACAACTTTGTGACACACAAGTTGATGCTAAGATATGCACCACTTTGGTATGGTATGTATGCTATGGAGTATGATCACTAATGTGCACAAGTCATGTTGCCGGCAATACTCAATGGCTAGTCTCGATTGGTAAGCAACACAAAAGATGGGCTATGATGGTTATCAATGCAATTGCAAGTAATGACAAGGGTGTCGACGATGTTACCGTCCTTGACGAAGATGAGCGGTGGTGATGTTGATGTTGAACCGTACCTAGATAGCCGAAACACAAAAGGATACGGAAAACCCCAACTCAATTTCTCAAGGCAAAAGTTGGCAACGTTGTCAGAATTGGTAGTGGAAAAGGCTATGGTGGTGTTATGCGGAAGTGGTGGAGGTAAGTGGAAGTGTATGTGGGCACGGGACAAAATTTGGCGAAAGGTAGGCGGTGATCGGGGTGGTGGAAGGGATTGATGCTACCAGGGGCCGGAAATCCGGGCTAGGAGCCGGATGTCCGGGGCGCCGGATGTCCGGGCTGATTGGGCCGGATGTCCGGGCTGCCGGATATCCGGGATTCTCGGGTCGGACGTCCGGGCACGAAGAACACCGCGTGGGAGAGGTCAAAACCGGTCAAATTTGGGCGAATTTGTGGATGGAAATTGGGGAAAAGATGGGGAAAAGCTAGATCTACCTGCAACACACGAAATCCATGGATCAAATCCAACAAAACTTCATCACACTAACAAATCACAAAAAAAAAATTGGGGCTATTTTTGTGGGGAATTTTCGAAATTAGGACAAAAACAACAAAATCAAGCTAGAAAAAGAGGGGTAGGGGCTCCAATAACGTGATCAACATGGCTCTGATACCATAGATGATGTAGGGCGGAACCCTATGTGGGCGATCTTTCACGTTGGAGCGGATCCTACGGGGAAACACGAGGAACACGCGGAAGAACACGAGGGAAAACACGGGGAAAACGAGAGAGAATGCACTCAACCGACAAGAAATCAATCACACAAGTGCCAGATTATCGAATACATAGAGTGGCACAAGATTCGAGATCAACAAAGGTAAGGATACACGAGTAGCCGTTCTTCTCCGAGAGGAGGTCTTGATGGGTCCACCCTAGAAGGGGGTCTTGAATCCGCTTGGGGATCTTCTCCGTAGAGGTCCCGATCTCCGAGGAGAAGTAGCCAAGTGGATGAGCAAAACTCTCACACCAAAATATGAGCTAATCCCAAGCTAACCCTAGAAAGAGGAGGGATCAAGTATATATAGTCTCGGGCGAAGGGTACAAGGACAAGTCCCGAGGCCTGACGCAGTGAGGGAGGCTGGACGTCCGGGCGTTGGGCGGATGTCCGGCTTCGCTAGGCGCCGGATGTCCGGGCTCTCAGCCGGATGTCCGGAACTAAGACCGATTCTGCAGAACGGGTGGTGGGAGCGGATTTCGAGGCGAGTGGCGGATATCCGGGCTGGACGGGCGGATATCAAGGGGCTCGGGGACGGGCGGATGTCGGCGGGGAGGCCGGATGTCCGGGCTGGTCTGGTCTTCAGTGCATTCGGTGATGGAGGGGCGGATTTCGGCGAAGGGCGGATATCCGGGCTTCAGGAAGAGCCGGATGTCCGGGGCATGGGGCCGGATGTCGGGCTGGGCAGACTCCTCCGGTTCCTTTCGTCGTGTTCCTTCCTCCTTGTACTTGGCGGCTTGTCCATCTTCACGTGCATCCTCGGGAGGTTCCCCTTGACACCTAATCATGCATAGCATATCGGACTTAGGTAGTAGCCATGTCTCGAGTGGATCATATGTGATATCAATAAGGAAAGAGGTCACCTCGTTCTCGAGAGCTCTAGCTCTAGCTCGTGTCATGGGTCCTCTTGGCTCTTGATGAGACGGTTGTAGGTCCATGGGGATGATCGTGGGATGCTCCGCATCATTTTGTCACCGTCTTGGTGTTGGAGGCCCATATGATGTGGCACTTCGTAGCTCGTCTCCATGACCGAAGGGAGTTTCCCATGCTCGGCCATCTTCCTTGGGGGGCTTCCGAAGATGGAAGTGTCGCCCTCGCTCGTAGGTAGTCGCCTTGGACTTGATTAAGTCGTTGTAGGCGTACTCGTGGGAAGTAGGCAAAGATGCCGTACGTCCAAAGGCGAAGATGCCTTGAGAACACTTGGCGAAGATGCCGAAGTGGTTGATGTAGCCGTAGCGCCGTCTTTGTGGTGGTCGTCTCGCGGTCTTCTTTTGTGCTCATGAAGCGTCGACTTGGCGTGAAGTAGGGCTTGTTGGGACGTGTGCACTTGCGCTTGTGGAGCATCTTCATGATGATGGTGTCGTTGTCGTGCTTGAGCTCGAAGTAGATGTCGTTCGTCGTCGTCGTGCACATGATGCTTGGAGGTGATTTGCCCTTCATGACGATGTGGATCACGAACGTGATGGTGGTCGCCATGGACATGTGGACGAATTGCGCTTGCAAAGTTTGGGTGCTCCGAAGACTTGTGTCTTGAATGTCGCCGTCTTGAAGATGATGAAGGGGATGTTGACTTGAGCAAGGTCCGAATCTCCTCCATCCTTGCATCTTGCTCCTCTTTATGTGCGGCAAGCTTCTTGTCGATGTAGTCCCTTCTCCTTGCTTCGGAGTGACGAATGTCGATGGAGATGTTCTCGATGCGCTCTCGCAATCTTGATTGTGCGCCTTGCACTTGTCATTTTAGATCGAAGATAGACGCTTTGGTGATGTAGTTGTTCACGCCGTCGTTGTTGTCGAAGACCGGAGAGGAAATGCCTTGCCTATCCATCACAAGACTCGAGCAAATATGAGTGGGAGAAAGAGAAGAACTAGACCAAATGTACCTTGACCGATGTTGAAGATGGATCAATGATCACTCAATGTGTAACAAGGAAATAGCACAATCGGTACCAATTCTTGTCGGTTTCTCACACCTACACAAGTAAGGCTTATGGTCGAGCTCGGTGAGGATAGTGGCACAAAAATTTGATGCAAAATGTTAGCAAAAGTCAATAATGTTGAAAGAGATTCACAAATTCGCAAGCGAAACAAGTAGACCAATAGCAAATGTGGCACACGGAAACACACACACGGATAGTTAAATGGGGCTGTGCAACCAAGGAATGAGCTCAAAATGTGGAATCCACCAAGACGCTCGTGTTGCACAACTCAAGAGAGACGCTAGCACGATTGTTCAATAGGCGGATACGACACTTGTGCACAACCTATAAGATGCAAAATGGATGAAATTTGTATCCCAAGTATGCTATGTATGTATGGTTCCCGGTGTTTGATCCAAGATGATCGGATATGACAATCTTATATGCAATGTGGTTATGATGCTATGGCACTTGCTTACAAGCTTCTTTGCTCTTTCTCTTTCTTTGCTTAAAAGCTTTATTTGTTTCTTTTTTTTTCTCTATGGCCACTTTTGCACAATGCACAAACCAAGATAGCAATTGTGTATATGCGGGAACAAACTTGTGACACAAGATATGGTACCAATATGAGATGGTATGTATGCAATGGATGGTGTAGATCACTAATGTGCACAAGTAACGTGGCCCAGCAATACTCAAATGGCTAGTCTCGATAGGCAAGTGACGCAAAATGGGCTAGGGGTTATCAATGCAATTTGCAAGGGGAATATACAAAGGTGTAAATCGAGGTTACCGTCCTGCGATGATGAGTGGCGGTGTTCTTGATGTAGATACCAAGATGATGGAGACTCGTCCTAAGTAGCCAAACACCTTAGGAAACGGAAAACCACAACTCAAAATCTCAAGGACAAAAGTCAAATGGTGGTAGCGGGAATGCGGTGGTGGTTGCGGAAGCTCAGTGTGATTGCGGAAATGCAATGGTGGTTTTGGGTACGCAATGCGGAAGTGGAGGGTAAGGTGGTGAACTATACATGGTGTCGGAGTTGGAAGCATGGTCCCTAAGTAGCCTAAACACCTTAGGAGACACAACTCACAACACACACAAAATTGGGTTAAGTTGGGGGTGGTGGAAGTGTATGGTGGGTAAGCCTATGCGGAAATGGCGGTGGTGGTTGATAAAGAAGCAACCGTCCCTAAGTAGCCGAAACACCTTAGGAGACTCGAATCACAACTCAAACAACCATGAGGAACAAAATTGGTTAGGTTGCGGAAGTCAGAGGTGGAGTAGCGGAGGATGTGGTGGAAGCCCTAGGCAAAGGTGCCAAAAATCACAAAATTTGATGGAGTCAAATGATGTTGGTGGTATTTTTGTGGGATAGGGGATGTCAATAGCTTCAAAACGAGCTAAAGAACGTCAAAATCGGAGTTCGGATGAATTAGTTATGGAGCAAAACAAAAATCAGCCGAAGTTGATATCTACAGGTAGCGGACGTCCGCTAATGGACGGATGTCCGGTGGCCGGACGTCCGGTCTGTTCGGAAATCCGCTATTTCAGATTGGGTTAGGGGTTCCGGTCGTCCGGTGGATGACGGACGTCCGGTCATTCCAGGGGCTCCGGACGTCCGGTAATGTGACGGTCGTCCAGTGGGTCGGGGTCAACGCGAGATGCGAGATCCGTGGTGCGATTTTGGGCGGAATTTTGGGATTTTGGGGTCAAAATTGAAGAGATTTTGTGGATGAAAGATGGTGAAACTTGGAGAAATGCTAGATCCACTCGAAACCAAGCAAATCCATGGATCAAAATCAACAAAACATCATCACACTAACAAATCACAAAAAAAATTTGGGGCTATTTTTGGTCGGGAATTTTTGAATTTGGGGAAGAACACAACAAAATCAAGCTAGAAAACACGGGGTAGGGGCTCCAAAACGTGATCAACCTTGCTCTGATCCAAGATGATGTAGGGCGGAACCCTATGTGGACGATCTTTCACGTTTGGAGAGGATCCCTACTAGGAACACGAAGAACGAGCGGAAGAACACGAGGGAAATCACGGGGAAAACACAAGAGAATCACTCAAACCAACAAGATCAATCACACATGTGCTAGATCGATGAACACAAAGGGAGATACATGATTCAAAGTCAACAAAGGATGATACAAACGGTAGCCATTCTTCTCCGTGAGGAGGTCTTGATGGGGGCCACCCAAGAGGGGGTCTTGAATCCAAGGTGGATCTTCTCCGAAGAGGGGCCGCGGTCTCTCTCGTGGAGTAGATCCGGTATGGATGATGACTCTATCTAACAATGAGCTAAATCAACGCTACCCTAACTAGGAGGAGGAGGAGGTCTATTTATAGTCTTAGTGCAAATGGGGGCGAAGTGAAGGGGTACATGGGCCTCAGCCCAAATCTGTCTTTAGAGACAGTACCGGACGTCCGGCTGGGGCCGGTCGTCCGGTGGCTCATGAGGGACTGGTCGTCCGTTGTCAACGGACGTCCATTGAAGCTCTCTGTGAAGGGCGCGGAGGTCGGAAGTTTCATACTTCGTTAATATTCGCTCTGTTGATGTCTGTGCCGGACGTCCGTGTCTTGATCATCCGCTTCATTTGGAGAGTGGGGCGGTCGTCCGGCTTGGGCGGACGTCCGCTTCATTGAGGCTCTGCGTTGGCTGGGTCTTCAGCGCGGTCGTTCGCTAAAGGGCGGACGTCTTTCGCTGTGAGAGGCCGGTCGTCTGGTGTCGTGCGGACGTCCACTCGCTGGAGCTTCTTCGGCAGCTCCTTCTCTTGGTCCTTGTACTTGGCGTCCTCGCTAGCTCGTCCATGGTCTTCCTCCTTGTTCCTGGTCATGCATAGCACACATATTTGAGGTAGTAACCATGTCTCACATGTGGAAAGTGAAGGTTCAGAGAGGAGCGAGTTCACCTTATGTCCAATGGCGTATATTCGAGGTCTCGTCATACGTCCACTTGGGGTTTGGAGAGTAGTCGGGGTGTACATGGTGATGAACGTGGGATGCTCCGCATCAGATATGGTTGTTGAACCGGCTATCTCTAAACTGCCAAGCCCAATCAAGCTTGCTGAGGAAAAGATTGATGATGTTGTTGTCACTGGTTTTGGATTCACCGCCCCGGGTCAACCTACTGTCTTATCCAAGCACAACGCTAAAGAAGAAATTTCTGCTGAAGATAAAGGCAAATGGAAAGTAGACTTGGAGAGATACACCCATTTCAGTGCCCAAGACATCCACTCTGGTTACTTGAACCGTCTGTACACCAGCCGTGACTTTGAAGCCGGCTTAGTAAATCTGATGAAAGAGCCTATGAGGTAAAGGTAAACGCTGCAACTCCTTTTTATATGAGTATACGTTCCTTAGCCGCCAAGTTTATTGGGCATGATAGAATAGAATGCACTGTAAACTTCAATAGTTGCATAGATCAAGTCCAGTAGCCCCTAAGGGTCACACCAATACGACAACTTTCCCTCCAAAGCCCCCAAGGCCAGGTTAATAAATATATTAAGCCGGGACTTTGCAGTAGTAAAGAACCAACTTTGCCTCCGTAGCCCCCGAGGGCCGGCTTAATCAGTGATGAATAAGCCAGGACTAATCATCCTGGTTTAAAATCAACAACCCAATGTGTTGTCTTTATAATCCGGATCACATCATTTGTCCGGGTCATGTATTTGTCTTAGAACAGAGCAATAGGCATTAGCCCCCAAGTGCGAAGGATAATATTTATATTGTGTTTGGGACTTCCAAAAAAAATTCTTAAAAAAGTGCAATATGCATTAGCCCTCAAGTGCCAAGTATCATGCTTGTATTGTGCTTGGGACTTTAGCAATACTCACAATGTTCTGTCTATGTTTATATCACAGGCTGAACTTTCTGAGAAGAACTCGCAGCTCAATGATCTGAAGACCAATATAAAGACTCAACAGTCTGAAACATCCAAGGCCAAGTCAGAGTTGAAGACTGCTTTAGAGACCATTGAGCAGCTCAAGCAAAACTTCAACAATGAAAAAGATGGCTGGGAAATTGAAAAGGCAGCTCTGTTGAAGAGAGCAGAAGAAGCTGAAACTGCGCTGAAGCCGGTGACAGAAGAGTTATCCGTCTTAAAACAGCATATTAATATTATGTCCTCAGCCATCTTTGGTAAGAACATATCTCCTTTTATCTTAATAATCATATTATAAACTGAAAGTGCGTTATATCGACTAGAGGGGGGGTGAATAGGCGATTTTTATGAATTCTTCACTGAGGAATTTGCCGGTGAGGAAATTCCTTAGCGAAGAACTACTTGCAGCGAAATAAGTACTCGAAGTAAGCATAAGAGAATGCGGGCATGGTCATCATGATGAAATGAAGACAATCAAAGAGTGCAGAAAAGCGTAAACACAGGATAGCACAAGATGAAGACAAACAGATGAAGAAATTGAACTGAGGAAATTGAGAAAGTCTTGATCAAAGTCTTCAAACACAGATATGAATAAACACTCAACACAGTAATGAGGAAATGAAAGGGTTGAGGAAATAGAACCAGTAAGGTTGGTGAAGACAATGATTTGGTAGACCAGTTCCAACTGCTGTCTTAGTTGTACGTCTGGTTGGAGCGGCTGAGTATTTAATCTCGAGGACACACAGTCCCGGACACCCAGTCGCTGAGCACGCAGCTCAGGACACCAAGTCCTCACCGTATTCTCCTTGAACTAAGGTCACACAGACCTCGTCCAATCTGATAGAGGCAAAGGTGTCCCGTCTTTCGATGAGATGTTGGTTTTCGCTTTGGAGGAAGTCGACTTTGACTATCCGACTACGAACGTGCGAGGACGTCGCGCCTTAGCAATCGCTAAACCAACTCCGAGAGGTTATTGACCACGCCGAGCACGATCAACGACCACGAGGGTCTTTCCTGCGAGCAAACGAAGAACAAGCAAGAAACTGAGATTGCAATCTGGATATTGTGAATATAAGATGAAAGCTTTATTGATTAAGGTGGGGTTCTGTGGACGCTTTGTGCAGTCGTTGAACACAAACGGCACGAAGTTGCAGCTATGGCGAACTTTTAATCTAAACAAAACCCAAGGTCTAAACGGTGCCCTAAGGGCTGTATATATGGAGGAAGAGGGGGAATTTCGTGGCCCTTGGTGGAGGGGTCCAAATCAACCCTAACTCTTGTTTCCCACACATACGGACTCTAAAACAGCCTATACTTAAGTATTTCGAAATTACATGGGCCTGGCCCACTAATAAGGTGACGCGAGCACCTAGAATAGCCTCGGGACGACATTTATGAAGTAGCATCTTGTATATTTCGTCCAAGGCTTCATGCATCCATTATGGTGGCTTCAAAGTCCTGAAATCATCACTTGTAACTCCGTTCTTGTTCCCCTGCGCATGGCATTATCTCCATGCTTGTTCTTGCTCCAATGTCCATCCTTCTCCAAGCTAGGGCCTTCATTTGTAAGCAAAACAAATGTATCCAATTTAGGCAGCATCATATTCTCATGAACATTAGAATCATTACCAAGAAACGAAAGTACCGATAATTTAATTGGCGCTTGTGAGCTCTAGTAATTGGTCCAAGATATGTAGCAGTAGGGGCTGTGGGTGTAACAATGGTATTGATGTCCTCATCATCCTCCCTTCTTGAAATGAAGTCGTCCTCGACGGAGCTCATATTCCTCACCCAAATAAGGCTTCAAATCTGCAATGTTAAAAGTGGGACTAACCCCAAAATCTGCAGGCAGCTCAAGTTTATATGCATTATCATTTATTTTCTCTAACACCTTAAATGGACCATCAGCACGTGGCATTAGCTTTGATTTAGCAAATTAGGAAACCTATCCTTACATAAATGTAACCAAACAAGATCTCCGGTGCAAAGACAACATGTTTTCTACCCTTATCTCCAGCAAGTTTATATTTAGCATTCATCGCTCAATGTTTTCCTTAGTTATCTCATGCATTTTAAAATCAATTCAGCACGTTCTTTAGCATCAAAATTAACCTTCTCCGAAGATGGAAGAGGCAACAAATCAATAGGTGCACGAGGTAGGAAGCCATACACAATTTCAAAAGGGCACATCTTAGTAGTAGAATGCAATGAACGATTATAAGCAAATTCAATATGAGGCAAGCATTCTTCCCACATTTTCTTATTATTCTTCAAAACAGCCCTAAGCATAGTAGACAATGTTCTATTGACTACTTCAGTTTGTCCATCGGTTTGGGGTGACAAGTAGTACTAAAAAGCAGTTTAGTCCCCAACTTAGCCCATAAACATCTCCAAAAGTGGCTAAGAAATTTAGTATCACGATCTGAAACAATAGTATTTGGCACACCATGCAAGCGAATAATTTCACGAAAGAACAAATCAGCAACATTAACAGCATCATCGCTTTTATGACATGGTATAAAGTGTGCCATTTTCGAGAATCTATCCACGACAACAAATATGCTATCCTCCCTTCTTTGTTCGAGGTAAACCTAAAACAAAGTCCATAGATATATCCTCCCAAGGAACACTAGGCACAGCAAAGGCATATATAAACCATGAGGATTGAGTCGTGACTTAGCTTTTTGACATGTAGTGCAGCGAGCAACAAAACGCTCAACATCCCGTCTCATCTTTGGCCAAAAGAAATGTGTAGCAAGTATATCCTCCGTCTTCTTGACGCCAAAGTGTCCCATTAATCCTCCTCCATGCGCCTCCTGCAACAACAAAAGACGAACAGAGCTAGCAGGAATGCATAGCTTGTTAGCACGGAACACAAAACCATCATTAATAACGAACTTGTTCCATGTTCTTCCCTCTTTACAATTCTGCATTACATCTTTAAAATCAGCATCATGCACATATTGATCTTTGATGGTCTCCAAACCAAATATTTTGAAGTCAAGTTGTGAAAGCATAGTATATCGACGAGACAAAGCATCAAGAATAACATTTTCTTTACCCTTCTTGTGTTTAATGACATAAGGGAAAGTCTCAATGAATTCAACCCATTTAGCATGTCTACGATTCAGTTTAGCTTGACTTTTAATATGTTTCAAAGATTCATGATCAGAATGTATAACAAATTCTTTGGGCCATAAATAATGTTGCCATGTCTCTAAAGTCCGAACAAGAGCATATAATTCTTTGTCATAAGTAGAATAGTTCAGACTAGGCCCACTCAATTTTTTAGAAAAGTATGCAACAGGTTTGCCATCTTGTAATAACACACCTCCTAATCCAATTCCACTAGCATCACATTCAAGCTCAAAAGTCTTATTAAAGTCAGGAAGTTGGAGTAAAGGAGCATGTGTCAACTTATCTTTCAATACCGTGAAGGCTTCTTCCGTGCGGTACCCCAAACAAAAGGCACATCCTTCTTTGTAAGCTCATTGAGAGGTGCAGCAATGGTGCTAAAGTCTCTCACAAAACGCCTATAGAAACCAGCGAGTCCAAGAAAACTCCTCACTTGTGTGACCGTTTTGGGCTGCGGCCAACTCTCAATAGCTTCAATCTTGGCTTTATCAACTTCAATTCCCTGTGGAGTAACAACATAGCCAAGAAAAGATACTCGGTCGGTGCAAAAGGTGCACTTCCCAAGGTTACCAAACAAGCGTGCATCACGAGAGCATTAAAAACAACACGTAAATGTTCCAAATGTTCTTCCAAAGATTTGCTATAAATCAGTATATCATCAAAGTAAACTACCACAAATCGTCCAATGAAAGCACGTAAAACTTCGTTCATTAATCTCATGAAAGTACTAGGTGCATTAGTTAACCCAAAAGGCATGACTAACCACTCATATAATCCAAACTTAGTTTTAAATGCTGTTTTCCATTCATCTCCCAATTTCATACGAATTTGATGGTATCCACTACATAAATCAACTTTGGAGAATATTGTAGAGCCACTTAATTCATCAAGCATATCATCTAGCCTAGGAATAGGATGACGATAACGAATAGTAATATTATTAATGCCTCTACAATCAACACACATACGCCGACGTACCATCCTTTTTAGGCACTAGTATAATAGGAACAGCACAAGGACTAAGAGATTCGCGTATATAACCTTTGTCGAGCAGCTCTGTACTTGACGCATAATCTCCTTCGTCTCCTCTGGATTGGTACGGTATGGTGCGGTTTGGTAGCGATGCACCGGAATTAAGTCAATTTGATGCTCAATCCCTCGAATAGGTGGTAATCCGTGGCACGTCTTGTGGGAAGACGCGGTGAACTCTGCAAAATGTTAGTGACAGCGAGGGGCAAAGAGGAAGGCACGTCCTCGAATGAAAATAATGCCTCTTTGCACACAAAAGCATAGCAAACAGATTTGCTAGAATCTAGCTCATCAATATCAGATTTGGTGGCAAATAAACATGCACTTTTCAGTTTAATTTCAGAAGCAACATTAGATGGTTTATTATTAGGCTTCATTTGTTGCTCAAATTCTTTTGCCACAATCTGATTTTCACTCTTATTTTCTCCTGTTTTGCTTTATTAGCTCTATTAATATCATCTTTCAAAATGGAATCAGAGTCATAGGAAGCAAAGTAATATTTTTATCCTTGTGAACAAGAGTATACTGATTGTTTCTACCATGGTGTACAGAATTTTATCAAATTGCCATGGTCTACCAAGTAATAAGGAACATGCTTGCATAGGTACCACATCACAATCAACATAATCAGCATATGTAGAGATACTAAAATGCACACGAACAAGACGTGTTACCTTAACCTTGCCGCTGTTGTTGAACCATTGGATGTAGTAAGGATGTGGATGTGGTCTTGTGGTGAGAGAAAGCTTCTCCACCATATCCATGCTAGCCAAGTTGTTGCAGCTCCTCCATCTATGATGACGCTTGAATAGAACGTTCCTTCACAACTCCCTTTGTATGGAACAAGTTATGCCTCTGATTTTGCTCAGCTTGTGTAACCTGCACACTCAAAACACGTTGAGCAACTAAACATTCATACCTGTCAAGCATCTTGACAGCCATGTATTGCGTCTCGGGATCGTAATCATCTCCACCGTGTTCTTCATGTGTAATAAGAGCCAAAGTCTCTTCATCATAGTCACTAGCGACTCATACCCACCATCCTCAAGAGCAATCATCACACGCTGAGATTGGCATTCTCTCATAAAATGTCCTCTTCCCTTACAACGACGACAAATAATATCACTTGTGTGCCCTATTGACGCCATGGAAGAAGAAGAGCTCTGTGTAGGCCAAAGCAGTGTACTCTTGGCGAGATAGTGGTGGTTGTGCCTGCTTTCTTGTATCACGGTTGGAGGTGGCAGCCGACGGAGGTGCGGTGTAGTAGAACGTGTGGAAGTAGATGATGCACGTGGTGTCCATGATGAAGGTCGACCTGCGAGAAAAGTTAGTCGCGCCATGGCCTGTCGATCCTGCACTTCACGTTCAGCTTTACAAGCAAGATGGAATAATCGAGTGATATTATTATAATCCTTGTAGTCTAGAATGGTCTGAATCTCTCTATTTAATCCACCCAGAAAACGTGCAAGCATAGCTTCATTCTCCTCAACAATACCACATCTAATCAAGCCAGTTTGTAATTCCTGATAATATTCTTCTACAGAATTTTTTCCTTGTCTTAATCGCTGCAATTTTTGAAGTAATTCACGCTGATAATATGGTGGAACCCAACGAGTACGCATAGCAGTTTTCAAAGCAGCCCAAGTAGCTGGAACAGGATATAATCTACAATGTTCAGACCACCAAACACATGCAAAGCTAGTGAAAGCACAAACAGCAGCAGGAACACGTCTCTCCTCAGGATATTGTAAACATGTAAATCGTTGTTCAGTTTCTAATTCCCAAGTAAGATATATATCAGGAACATATCTACCCTCAAATGGTGGAATATTCAATTTCAGTTTAGGGAGATGGTCATGATCTCGTACCTGAAGGGGAGCCCGAACATTGCCATTATTTGCATGTGGACGACCTGGTGGTTGTGGTGCTGGTGGTTGCACGTAGTTCTGATGTTGATCAACCTCATCCTCGTAAGCTCTCACATAATCATCCTCCCCCACCGCAGCAGCAGGAGCCACAGAAGTATCAACAAAGCAGCACCAGCAGCTTGGCCGGTGAAGAGGGACACGGAAGCTCGGCGGAGGGCTGTTTCGCGATGTGGAGGTAGTCCGTGTTGTTGTAGTAGAGGTGCGTTAGGTGCAGCCGGTGGTGGTGGTGGTAGCCGCGCGAGCAATTCATTAAACTTGTTATCGAGCTTTGTTTCGAACGCCTTCTCAATGCCATCTATCTTCTCCATGGCCTCTTCAAATCTATTTAGCACATCATCCACCGCCCACTCATCATTTGTTGAAACTTATCATGTAGCGCTTTGTTTGTCATGTTCTCCCGATCGGTCTCGCGGCTTGTGATCCTGCCATGGTTAGCAGCAATAGAAACACACAAGAATATGATTGACAGACTACTAGGAAGTGGTGGTGGTGGTGTGGTGGACGATCACAAACCGTCAAGCAAATCTCAAATTCTTACCAGTTCTTACCCAAAGAAGAAGGTGGTGATCGGCAACCGATGTAGTCAAAACTCTCAAAGCTTGGATAGAGCGATTACTGGGGAGAGTCAAACGCACGATGTAGATGTATGTGGAGCTGGGAAGGCTTATAATATGGTAGCAAAAGGGTCAGCAATAATCAATTCAGAGATGCAAAGTTGAATAAACGCTCAACGAAGGTCTTGTGGTTGGTCCTAGGCTAGACCGTGCTAGAGACGCGAGCCTAGAACACTAACAAAATCACGGCGCTGCACGGAAACAACGGAAAAGCACACTCTGGAATTTTTTTTCGCTCTTTTTTTTTTTTTTTTTTTGCTTTTTTTTTGCGCTTTTTTTTTTTTTTGCGAAAAATCACTATAATGGCGAGTGTCTCAAAACTCTTCCCGGTCAAATCGACGGGATGGGCACGAAATTTTTTCGACAAAAAAATTTTTTTTTTTGCGCCGGACCCAAAACCTGAAACGGGTCAAAAAAACTTTCTATAACGGCGATCGTCTCAATCCACTTAGAAACACCTAAAATAGGATAGCCGAAAATTTTTTGACAAGCACGTTTTGGAAAATTTTGGGCCTAAACGGAGGGTGGTTACAGACTTTTTTTTTTTTTTCGAAACCTACTCGGCAAGGAAACACGAATCGGAAACTAGATGGATCTCGAAAACAAACCTAATATGAGAAGAACTCGGATTGGTGGTGGATATATGGTGGTGGTATATGGCGGTGGTGGTATATGGTAGCGGTGGTGGTATATGGATACGGATTGGTGGTGGTATATGGAGACGGATTCAGGCGGTGGCGGATAAGCAATGGTGGTAGATGGCAAGGCGATGATGATGGTGCGGCAATGGCGTGACAACTTATGACCAGAACTCAAACTCTAAAAGACTAGACTCTAAGACCAGCAACTTGACACGACGATGCAACCGCAAATTCAACAAAGCAAAACCCTAAAAAGATTATGCAAAGGCTCGATTGGTTCGGATATGATGAACTAACCCTAATTTTTTTGTGGCTTTTTCGTGGACAATAGGTATGAAGAACAGACTCGATCTAAACTATGAAAACTGGAAAATCTCACCGAGCAACCCGGAAATCTGATACCACTTGATAGAGGCAAAGGTGTCCCGTCTTTCGATGAGATGTTGGTTTTCGCTTTGGAGGAAGTCGACTTTGACGATCCGACTACGAACGGCGAGGACGTCGCGCCTTAGCAATCGCTAAACCAACTCCGAGAGGTTATTGACCACGCCGAGCACGATCAACGACCACGAGGGTCATTTCCTGCGAGCAAACGAAGAACAAGCAAGAAACTGAGATTGCAATCTGGATATTGCGAATATAAGATGAAAGCTTTATTGATTAAGGTGGGGTTCTGTGGACGCCTTTGTCCGGTCGTTGAACACAAACGGCACGCGAAGTTGCAGCTATGGCGAACTTTTAATCTAAACAAAACCCAAGGTCTAAACGGTGCCCTAAGGGCTGTATATATGGAGGAAGAGGGGGAATTTCGTGGCCCTTGGTGGAGGGGTCCAAATCAACCCTAACTCTTGTTTCCCCACACATACGGACTCTAAAACAGCCTATACTTAAGTATTTCGAAATTACATGGGCCTGGCCCACTAATAAGGTGACGCAGCACCTAGAATAGCCTCGGGGACGACATTTATGAAGTAGCATCTTGTATATTTCGTCCAAGGCTTCATGCATCCATTATGGTGGCTTCAAAGTCCTGAAATCATCACTTGTAACTCCGTTTGTTCCCCTTGCATGGCATTATCTCCATGCTTGTTCTTGCTCCAATGTCCATCCTTCTCCAAGCTAGGGCCTTCATTTGTAAGCAAAACAAATGTATCCAATTTAGGCAGCATCATATTCTCATGAACATTAGAATCATTACCAAGAAACGAAAGTACCTGATAATTTAATTGGCGTGCGCGAGCTCTAGTAATTGGTCCAGTATATGTAGCAGTAGGGGCTGTGGGTGTAACAATGGTATTGATGTCCTCATCACAATCACTCGTGGTAAGTCTTCAGGCGACTTCCAAACCTTCACAGACTTGGTCACTCGGCGATCCACAATTCCTCTTGGATGCTCTAGACCATGACGCCTAACCATCTGGAAGAAGCACAGTCTTCAAAGGTAACAAGCGTCGGATCCACGCAGGATCAATCTCTTCAAATGATGCTCAATCACTTTGGGTTTGTAGGGGTTTGGTGTTTGGGTTTTCCTCACTCGATGATTTTCGCCAAAGTCCTCGGAGGATGGGTTGCTCTCAAATGACAAGTGTCAAGTTTCTCTCGGAGCAGCCAACCAGCTAGTGGTTGTGGGGGCGGCTATTTATAGCCTAGGGAGCAGCCCGACATGATAAGACATAAATTCCTTCAATGATATGACCGTTAGGTGGATAAGATATTTTGGGACAGGTCAAGGCCAAGAAGACAAAGAACGGTCGGAAATTTGAATCTCAAATTCCTCGGGCTATCATGTTCCTCACTATGTAGGCAATCCGACTGGCGAATTCCTAACTCCTCGGTCGAACAAATTCTCAAACGGAAGAACTTCGTCTCATCACATCAAGAAATTGACTGAACTGTATGAGATTTCCAAAGGCTTCACTCAAGGGATTGGTAGGTTTAGGATTTTGAGTTGAGCATCACATGGAAATTTTTCCTTAGTATTTCCTCGACCCCTTTAACAAAGACGGTGTTTCCTATGACTCAAGAAAGAGAAAACGAAACTACGAAAACAAAAGTCTTCACGCTTCATGTTCCTCAAATGAATACCAAGTCTTCAAGGTCACACCAATTTCTTCACTTTCAAAGTCTTCGTAAAGTCTTCGAATATCAAAGTCTTCATCGAAGAACTTCATTTTTAGGGTCGATTTTCTCTACGTAAATATCAAACTCCTCATAGACTTATAGACCTGTGTACACTCACAAACACATTAGTTTCTTAACCTATAAGTCTTCAATACACCAAAATCACTAAGGGGCACTAGATGCACTTACAATCTCCCCCTTTTTGGTGATTGATGACAATATAGGTTAAGTTTTCAATGGGGATAAACATATGAAGTGTAAATACAGATATTGAGGAATTTGATTGCAAGATATAGAAGAACTCCCCCTGAAGATGTGCATAGTGAGGAATTTGCTTTTGAGGCAATGCACATTTGAAGAGTTGAATCATGGAGATTTCCCCCTATATCTTGTAATTCATACACGCATTTGACATATAATATGAAGAATTTGAAATGCATGATGAAATATGGTGCTTGATGAAATTCATCATGCGTGCGATAACATTAATGAGGAGCAAGCATGCAAAATAACGCATCAAGAGTATCAGAGCTCAAGAGAATCAGAGCTCAATGCATCAAAAGTATCAGAGCACCATCGGGTTTAAGATTACAACTCGATCCAATAAAAGTTTCAGAAGAACGAGAGTTGTAACTTAACAAAAAAACGCGTTGTATATGGGCATTAAAATAGACCTGCTTGAAGACTAACTCAAATTTCTCCCCCTTTGTCATCGAATGACCAAAAGGATCAAAACTGAGGACTAACGCCCCTGAAGAATTTCAAGTTGAGGAAGGAGCGCCCGCGTTGTTGGGGTCGGTTGTTGTAGTAGGGCCTGCCGCAGTGTCGTCCAAGTCTTCATTTTCATTAGTGTCTCGTGATGAAGAATAGGAGCTGGCCACCAAGGAAGGAACTTTGACCTTCTTATATTTCTTCGGAGGAGGTGCAGACCAGTCAAATTCTTCCTTGAGACCCATTGTCGTCAGTTCTTCCGCACTGTAGACATTTGAAAGAACAGCCCAGGTGCGTTTGAAGGTTTCATGGAGGTAGTAGTGGTTTTTCTTCACTGCATTGTGTGTAGAGGTCATGTTGTGAAGAATTGAACCAAACCGACGCTGACCCATTTATGATTGCGATCAACCTTCCGATGAAGACCGAGGAGTAACTCACGATCGGTCATCACCACGGTCTTTGTGGCTTGAGGACTTTGCTTGGCTGAGGTATTTGCGGCAGAGTCATGTGTGGCAGAGTCATCATTGGTGGAGTAGGATGCAGCCTTGCGAAACTGTCCATCCAATGGACGAATGCCTTCACGATCACAGCAGTTGCCTTGCCCTTGTCATCAGCTGAGGAAAATGTCCGTTTGAGGACTTCAATCGGGGGCAAGTAGCTGCAGTGGTTCAGAGTATCAGCCTTGTAATTGAGTGAAGACCTTGTCCTGATGAATCTCATTATCCAAGGCGCATAAGGCTTCAGCTCAAATGGTGACATAGCAATGTTTGCCAGAGTCCTCATGAAGAAATCATGGAAGTTGACGGGAACGCCATGAATGATATTGAAAAGCATATTCTTCATGATGCCAACGACTTCTTCATCATTTGAGTCGTGGCCTTTGATAGGACTCATTGTCTTCGTCAGAATCCGATAGACAGTCCGAGGCACATACAATAATTCCTTGACGAGGAATTTGGTTCTTGGGGCCTGCCTCGCTTCAAAGGCTTCATCAAGACTTGCATATAGTGATTTGAAAGTTCTGGTTCGTTGTAGATACAACAAGCACCATCAAGTGGAGGATCGAGTGGTAGGGCACGAAGCAATTCGATTGTTGGTGCCTTGTAGTGAGTGTTTTCAGACATCGAGCCTAACACCCATGAGGTCACGTCTTGGCGTCTCCGGTGATGTGCAGCGTTGCATAGAATTGAAGAATGAGTTCTTCATTCCAATCACAGATATGTCAGCAGAAATTGTAAGTCTGCGTCGTGAAGAACACCGAGGACTGGCTCAAAGCTGGCAGAGACTCCATGTCCACATGAGGAATATGTGCATGATCAAGACTTTGTCTTTGTTGAAGAGCACCGAGGAATAGAAATTGGCTTGGTGGCAGTCCGTAAACGCATCTTCCTTATGCGAGCAGAATCATATGGATTGTAATCGTGAAGAATACATGCTCGCCAAGAAATCTTCAGCCTTGAACTTTTGCTTTGTTGAGAAGGGATTCTTTGGCTTTGGCGGTGGAGTGTCGATGAGTTGCATCACGACCTCTGGAATCGCAATCTCAGGTTCTTCAGGTGAGGAATTTCTTGTTCCTCTACAAAGTGCGATCGAGGATCAGCAGCAGAGAGTTCATCGGCGCTAGTGGCTGGAATATCTTCATGGAGATGAAGTGGGATGAGTTTCTTGAGCCCATTTGAACTGTTGGAGCAGGGACCGAGGAATCTGTTGGATTGGGGTGAAGAGTGGATAATTTGGATGCTGACTTTCCCAAAAGTCATCGTTCATCACTGGCGTTGTGCTTCCAATATCCACATCTTCTTCAATTTCCTGAACACCGGCCTCTTCAGCTGTGAACTGAGGCATAGGCGAGGAAATGATTGGGGTTGAAGGGATTGCTTCCATTTCAATTTCTTCATCAATCTGCTCTGACGAAGCAGCAGAATGATTTTCTTCATCCGATCCGCTTGGGATCACATAATCTTCACCAAAAGGAACAAGGTCCTTTGATGGAATTGAGGAAATTGGAACATCATCGATTGGATTTTCAAATGAGCTGGTCATAGGCTTCATTTTCTTCGCAGCCGAAGAATTTGACGCAGCTGATGCTTTCCGTTTCTTCACTGCAGCTCGTTCTGCAGCCTTGGTCTTCTTCAGATCAGAGGCAGATGGCAGAATTGGTGTTGGTGTTGGCGCAGGAGGAGCTGAGGAATCTGGTTGATTTTCCTCAGGTGCAACTGATGCAGTTGCCCTGACTTGTTCAGTTTCTTCGGGCGCACCACTAGTGGATGCCCCGCAATTTCTTGGTAATTTGGAATGGGATCATCAGCCCTGGAACTAGCATTTTCTTCAGCAGCCTGAACTTCATCAGCGGTGCTGGCATGTTCTTTAGTCTGCTGAGCTGAGGCTCCAGCCTGAGGAATTTCATGTTGCGTTGGGGCAGCAACATTGTTGAATTTCTTCATCAGGTTGACGAATCTGACTTTGGCTCCTTGCCAATCAGCATAATAAGCATCAAAGTTTTTGCTGAGGGCTTGGATTTCAGTCTGGACCTTGAGAAGTTCCTCAGGTGTCATTCTGACAACGTTTTTCTTCAGGAACTTCTCCTTTCTGTATTGAGCTTTCTTGATCTCTCTTGCCTTTTCAAACTTCCATTTCTCTTGATGATGAAATGGGTGACATGTGACTTTGTCCGTGGGTCGATGAAAATCAGGCATAGGGTGTTTGGATCCTTGTGCCGAGATCAATGTAATCGAGGATTTTCTCGGATCCAACAAAGCGAGGGCACAGATGTGCCTTTGGCTCTAGCGGCCCTTTCTTGGCGGTCTCGATGATTTCCGCAAGTTCATCATCATCAGCCTCATCATCTTCGGTGGCTCTTGGAATGCGACTGTTTCTTTTTGGGACTTGGCCGAGGACCTCGCCCAGTGTGGCCTTAGTCTTCAGCAGAGTCGGGCAGATGAAGACTTTGGTGCAGGTGAGGAACTTGTGAAACACCAGAGGCAACGGAGAAGCTCTGCGGTCCTTTGGCACGTGGCGGATGCACGATTCTTGAGGACTTTGTCGGAACTCTTGAGGATTTTGTAGGTCTTCTTGAGGACTTGGGAGGAGCGGAGCAACATGAGGAATTGGCCGTGAGGGCACGGTGAGAACTTGGCCGTGAGGGCCTTTGTTGGTGAAGCACTTGGCTTGTGTGCGGGCTTCTTTGCCATAGATTTTCTTGGCTTGACAGAGGCCTCGATGGCGGCAGTATGTAGCAGAGTCCTCATTGAATTTCCTCACCGCCTCGCTGGCTTGTCTTGCCAATTTGGCTTGGCGCTTGGCCCATTCTTCAGGAAAGTCCTCACCACGCTTGATGCTGGTGGGGTCAGCTTCTTGACCAGGTGCCAATGGAGCTCTTGGGCATGGAGGATTGAGAGCGAATTTCTTCATGTACTTTGGAGTTACATATCTGTACTCCCTCCATTCCCTTGCCCATCTCCGTTCAATCCTTTGAATGCGCACCTTGCGCTGATTTTTGTTTTCTTTGCCGAACTCGGCTTCATCAGGTGTGCAATAGTCAGCATATATTTCCTCAGGGATTTCAAATGCAGTCATGACCTCAGGCCTCTTTCCTCCTTTCTGTGGCTTCTTTCCTTCTGCCATATTCTTCAGGTGAGGAATTTGAACAAACGAATTCTCTAAAGAAGTATGCAACTTTTCTTCGAGGAACGCTGCAAATGAGTTAAGTTGATGAGAACCTAGTGATTCAGCAGCGGACATGACTACCTGTGAACAGAGTATAGTTGTGAGGAATTTGGAGAGGTCATATGCGTTCTCAGAAGGTTTTTCAAAAAGAACTAGTTTGAGGAATTTGACCAGATGAACCTTGAAGGATTTCACTAAGCGATCTTTGTCTTAGGTTCCAGAGTTGTATAGATCGAGGATCCACCCAATTGAGGAATCTTGAAGAAAATCATTGCTTAGAGAAACGAATCAAGAGCATATTTTGTTCGAGGTGTTCATATGTGTGAAGATTTGAAGAATAAACACCTTTGAAGATTTTCAGGAAGATTTGAGAATCAAAGCGAGCAATAAAAGTAACTTTTAATTACCCGAAGTGAAGAACACGACGAACTAAGAAGAACAGATGGGAAGTTCGTCAGTTCAGATCTTCCACGCCCTAACTTGGCGGAGGAAGACAGCTACGGCGGCGGAGTGAAGATTTCATGATCGGCGTGCGAGTACGTCGGCGACGAGGTCGAGGCAGTGAAGCTCTTCCTCACCGGCGACGATGGAGTAGCGGCGGCGCTAGGGTTTGAGAAGCTCGAGCGAGAGAGAGAGCGGTCGAGTGGAGTAAAGGAAGTGAGGAAGGGGATAGGGGGGGTATATATAGCCACGGTGAAAAAACTGTTCGCCCGAAGATTTGGGACGAACGTGCCCCTGTGTAACGCCCCGGACACACCCGCCGGTGGTCGTTACTCCTGGCGGGATCTAGATGGCCCCACAGATCAATACTAGTCTTTTCTGCGCACTTTGTCCTCACTAAATGCGCACCGGGAGCAACTTCGGTCGGTCACCCATCCGTAAACTACTCCAAGCTGAGCACGCTTAACTTTGGAGTTACGTCCGAATGGGATCCGGAAAAGAAGGAATTCCTTATTGATATGAGTAGTCTATCATCCCTAATAAGCCGTGCTATTACATACACCCCACTCGGAGGAACCGACATCCTCGTCAGGGCCACAGTGAACGTTCCCTCTTGGCACAACCGTCGTGCATCGGTCCGTACATGTGCCATGCCGCGTGCCATGACGGGTCACAAACGTCATGAACAACATGACCGCGCACCTGTCGCAACCATCCGTGTAACGCGAGGGTCGGCTCGATACCAACTTGTAACGCACCGGACACACCCGCCGGTGGTCGTTACTCTGGCGGGATCTAGATCGCCCCACAGATCAATACTAGTCTTTTTCGTGCACTTTGTCCTCACTCGTGCGCACCGGGAGCAACTTCGGCCGGTCACCCATCCTGAAACTACTCCAAGCTGAGCACGCTTAACTTTGGAGTTCGTCCGAATGGGATCCTTAAAAGAAGGAATTCCTTATTGATATGAGTAGTCTATCATCCCTAATAAGCCAGGCTATTACACCCTGACCCTTCTCATTCGCTTGACATGTGTCACCCACGTACTGAAAAGTGGAGATCGTGTTAGATCGTGGGTGAATAGATAAATCCATCGTGGGATGCGGAACGGTTTGAGCGGCAAAACCGAAAATTTGGATAAGATCAGTTTTAAAGTTCCGTTCGCAATTTCTTCAGCTGACAAGGACTCAGTGAAGATTTTGAACGAGTTTCAAATAGAACGCACATGAAGAATTTGTGAATAGATTGGGTTGAGTATAGCATAGAGGGGGAAGGGTCCGATCACATTCACTTAGCAGAAAAAGCAACTTGAAGAATTAGCCATAAGTGAATGCTGTAGAGGACATAAACCCATATATATATATATAGCCAATGAAGAAAAACGACGGAAACAGTGAAGATTTTGCAAAGTTGAAGAATTTGAAAAACTGAAGAATTTCAGAAAGTGAGGAAAAACTCATATTGAAGATTTTCAACTTTGGTGGTGCCGTGACTCCATCAGATAAGAATGATGATTTCGGACACGCGTACAATTGTCGAGGGTTACGAGAATCAAATTCTTCATTAATTTCTTCACACTTAGAGTGTTATTCTTCATTGATTGAAGAAAAACGTTTCTTCATGTGTTGCACATCTAAGTCATCAATTTTGCATAAGTGTCAGGATGTGTGTCCTTTTTAAAGAACATTCAAAGATTCTAAGATATTTAGCTCACACCGCAACTTGCTAAATCTCTTCTCATCCAAGGGCTTAGTGAAGATATCGGCTAGCTGTTCTTGGTCTTCACATGCTCGATGGAGATGTCGCCCTTCAACACATGATCACGAAGAAAATGATGACGAATTTGAATGTGCTTTGTCTTGAAAGCTGAACTGGGTTGTGAGCAATCTTGATGGCACTCTCATTGTCACAAGAGAGAGGCACATTCTTCACGTTGATGCCGTAGTCCTTGAGAGTTTGCTTCATCCACAGCAATTGAGCACAACAAGAGCCAGCAGAACAATGTATTCAGCTTCCGCAGAGAGCGGTGATACGCAGATTCTGTTTCTTCGAGGACCAACGGACCAAAGATTGTCCAAGTAAATGACAAGTACCAGATGTTGACTTGCGGTCCACACGATCACCAAAGCATAGTCGAGTCGAATATCCAATGAGATCAAAAGTAGAGCCCTTGGGGTACCATAATCCTAGTGTTGGTGTGTGAGCTAGATATCGAAGAATATGCTTCACAGCCTTATGGTGTGATTCATTGGTGTAGCTTGAAATCGGGCACACATGCAAACACTAAGCATTATATCTGGCCTAGATGCACGTAAGTACAATAGAGAACCAATCATGGAGCGGTATACCTTGTGATCAAGTCAATACCATTTTCATCAATTGCATAGATGGCCATTTGTGGGCATAGGAATTTTGACACCTTTGCAATCTTGCATGCGAATTTCTTGAGGACATCTTTGAGGTATTTCTCTGAGATATGGATATGCCATTGTGTTGTTGATGAATTTGAAGACCTAAGAAGAATTTCAACTCTCCCATCATAGACATTTGATATTCTTCACTCATCATATAGGCAAATTCATCACTATAACGTTGGTCAGTACAGCCAAAGATAATATCATCAACATATATTTGGCACACAAACAGTTCACCATCATATGATTTAGTAAAGAGAGTAAGGTCGAGTGAACCGGGTGTGAAGCCGTTCTTCACGAAGAATTCCTTCAATGTATCATACCACGCCCGTGGGGCTTGTTTGAGACCATAGAGGGCCTTGTTGAGTCTGAAGACTTTGTCGGGATTCTTTGGATCTTCAAAACCTAGGGGTTGAGCAACATATACTTCTTCCTCAAGCTTACCATTGAGGAATGCACTTTTCACATCCATTTGATATAGAGTGATATTGTGATGGTTAGCATAGGCAAGTAATATGCGAATAGACTCAAGTCTAGCAACAGGTGCAAAAGTTTCATCGAAATCAATTCCTTCAACCTGTGTGTAGCCTTGAGCTACAAGTCGTGCCTTATTTCTCACCACAAGGCCATTTTCATCTTGCTTGTTGCGGTAGATCCACTTTGTGCCAATGATATTATGCTTGCGAGGATCTGGAAGTTTGACCAGTTCCCAGACATTGTTGAGCTCGAACTGATGTAATTCTTCTTGCATGGCCTGGATCCACTCAGGGCTCGAAATGCTTCATCTACCTTAGTGGGCTCTGTGATAGAGATAAAAGCATAGTGCCCACAAAAGTTAGATAAATGTGAAGCTTTTGGCGTGTGAGAGGACTGGCGCTTCAATGTCATCGATGATCTTTTCAACTTGCACTTCTTTTGCAACGCGAGGATGAGCTGGTTGTCGTCGAGGAATTTGATCATTTTCCTCAGCACCATTGTCTTCAGCATTATCTTCAGGTGCATCAGCTCGACGTTCTTCGCATACAGGAATGAATTCTTCAGCAGATTCTTCAGTAGGAATGACATCCTCAGTTGCCTTGAACTTGATAGATTCCTCAGGAGCTGGTTCATCTAACACAGAAGGTAGGTGCTCTCTTTGCGAGCCATTAGTTTCATCAAACCGCACATCTACAGTATCAACAATCTTGTGAAGAGCGATGTTGAAGACTCTGTAGGTGTGCGAGTCCTTTCCGTAACCAAGCATAAAACCTTCATGTGCTTTCGGTGCAAATTTAGAACTGTGATGAGGATCTCTAATCCAGCATTTAGCACCGAAGACTTTGAAATAACTCACATTGGGTTTCTTGTCAGTGAGGAGTTCATAGGCAGTCTTCTTGAAGAATTTGTGAAGATATACTGTTGATGATGTGGCACGCGGTATCAATTGCATCAATCCAAAACGACTAGGCGTTTTGTATTCATCAAGCATAGTGCGAGCCATCTCAACAAGAGTTCTATTCTTGCGCCCACGACGCCGTTTGCTGAGGAGTATAGGGAGCAGATAACTCATGAGTAATACCAAGTTCATCAAGATAGGCATCAAGACCGGAATTATTGAACTCAGTTCCATTGTCACTCCTGATGTGTCTGATCTTCACACCAAAGTTAGTTGAAACCCTCGAGGAAAATCGTTTGAAGACTTCCTGCACTTAATTTTTGTAAGTAACAATGTGTACCCATGTGTAACGAGAGTAATCATCAACAATAACAAAGCCATATAGAGATGCATCATTAGTGACTGCTGAGTAATGATTAGGACCAAAGAGGTCCATGTGAAGCAATTCGAAGGGACGAGTAGTGGTCATGATAGTCTTCGCTGGATGCTTGGCCTTGGTCATTTTTCCAGCTTCACAAGCTCCACACAAGTGATCCTTGAGGAATTTGACATTCTCAATGCCAATGACATGCTTCTTCTTTGCAAGCGTGTGCAAATTCCTCATGCCTGCGTGACCAAGTCGCCGATGCCATAGCCAGCCTTCTGAAGCTTTTGCAAGTAGACACACGGCTGGTTGTGGTCCTGTAGAGAAATCAACAATATACAAGTCTCCTCTCCTAAAGCCTTCGAAGACTTTGGAATTGTCAGCTTACATAATCACAACACAACGATACTTGCCAAAGATAACAACCATATCAAGATCACAAAGCATTGAGACTGACATGAGGTTGTATCCTAAGGACTCAACATGACTTTGTCCATGTGTATGTCCTTAGAGATCGCAACCTTACCAAGACCCAATACCTGACTTTTGCCTTTGTCAGCAAAGATGATATGTGATAGAGGCAAAGGTGTCCCGATGTTTCGATGAGATGGTGGCTATCGTTTCTGTGGGAGTCGACCTTGACGATCCGACTACGAACGTGCGAGACGTCCGCCTTAGCAATCGCTAAACCAACTTCCGAGGGTTATTGATCACGCCGAGCACGATCAACGACCACGAGGGCCTGTTTCTGCGAGCAAGCGAAGAACAAGCAAGAAACTGAGATTGCAATCTGGATATTGCGAATATAAGATGAAAGCTTTATTGATCAAGGTGGGGTTACGTGGACGCCTTTGTGCAGTCGTTGAACACAAGCGGCACGCGAAGTTGCAGCTATGGCGAACTTTTAATCTAAACAAAACCCAAGGTCTAAACGGTGCCCTAAGGGCTGTATATATGGAGGAAGAGGGGGAATTTCGTGGCCCTTGGTGGAGGGTCCAAATCAACCCTAACTCTTGTTTCCCACACATACGGACTCTAAAACAGCCTATACTTAAGTATTTCGAAATTACATGGGCCTGGCCCACTAATAAGGTGTCGCAGCACCTAGAATAGCCTCGGGACGACATTTATGAAGTAGCATCTTGTATATTTCGTCCAAGGCTTCATGCATCCATTATGGTGGCTTCAAAGTCCTGAAATCATCACTTGTAACTCCGTTCTTGTTCCCCTTAGCATGGCATTATCTCCATGCTTGTTCTTGCTCAATGTCCATCCTTCTCCAAGCTAGGGCCTTCATTTGTAAGCAAAACAAATGTATCCAATTTAGGCAGCATCATATTCTCATGAACATTAGAATCATTACCAAGAAACAAAAGTACCGATAATTTAATTGGCGTCTTGTGAGCTCTAGTAATTGGTCCAGTATATGTAGCAGTAGGGGCTGTGGGTGTAACAATGGTATTGATGTCCTCATCATCCTCCCCTTCTTGAAATGAAGTCGTCCTCGACGGAAGCTCATATTCATCACCCAAATAAGGCTTCAAATCTGCAATGTTAAAAGTGGGACTAACCCCAAAATCTGCAGGCAGCTCAAGTTTATATGCATTATCATTTATTTTCTCTAACACCTTAAATGGACCATCAGACGTGGCATTAGCTTTGATTTGCAAATTAGGAAACCTATCCTTACGCTTAATGTAACCAAACAAGATCTCCGGTGCAAAGACAACATGTTTTCTACCCTTATCTCCAGCAAGTTTATATTTAGCATTCATACGCTCAATGTTTTCCTTAGTTATCTCATGCATTTTAAAATCAATTCAGCACGTTCTTTAGCATCAAAATTAACCTTCTCCGAAGATGGAAGAGGCAACAAATCAATAGGTGCACGAGGTAGGAAGCCATACACAATTTCAAAAGGGCACATCTTAGTTGTAGAATGCAATGAGCGATTATAAGCAAATTCAATATGAGGCAAGCATTCTTCCCACATTTTTTATTATTCTTCAAAACAGCCCTAAGCATAGTAGACAATGTTCTATTGACTACTTCAGTTTATCCATCAGTTTGGGGGTGACAAGTAGTACTAAAAGCAGTTTAGTCCCCAACTTAGCCCATAAACATCTCCAAAAGTGGCTAAGAAATTTAGTATCACGATATGAAACAATAGTATTTGGCACACCATGCAAGCGAATAATTTCACGAAAGAACAAATCAGCAACATTAACAGCATCATCGCTTTTATGACATGGTATAAAGTGTGCCATTTTCGAGAATCTATCCACGACAACAAATATGCTATCCTCCCTTCTTTGTTCGAGGTAAACCTAAAACAAAGTCCATAGATATATCCTCCCAAGGAACACTAGGCACGGGCAAAGGCATATATAAACCATGAGGATTGAGTCGTGACTTAGCTTTTTGACATGTAGTGCAGCGAGCAACAAACGCTCAACATCCGTCTCATCTTTGGCCAAAAGAAATGTGTAGCAAGTATATCCTCCGTCTTCTTGGCGCCAAAGTGTCCCATTAATCCTCCTCCATGCGCCTCCTGCAACAACAAAAGACGAACAGAGCTAGCAGGAATGCATAGCTTGTTAGCACGGAACACAAAACCATCATTAATAACGAACTTGTTCCATGTTCTTCCTTCTTTACAATTCTGCATTACATCTTTAAAATCAGCATCATGCACATATTGATCTTTGATGGTCTCCAAACCAAATATTTTGAAGTCAAGTTGTGAAAGCATAGTATAGCGACGAGACAAAGCATCAGCAATAACATTTTCTTTACCCTTCTTGTGTTTAATGACATAAGGAAAGTCTCAATGAATTCAACCCATTTAGCATGTCTACGATTCAGTTTAGCTTGACTTTTAATATGTTTCAAAGATTCATGATCAGAATGTATAACAAATTCTTTGGGCCATAAATAATGTTGCCATGTCTCTAAAGTCCGAACAAGAGCATATAATTCTTTGTCATAAGTAGAATAGTTCAGACTAGGCCCACTCAATTTTTCAGAAAAGTATGCAACAGGTTTGCCATCTTGTAATAACACACCTCCTAATCCAATTCCACTAGCATCACATTCAAGCTCAAAAGTCTTATTAAAGTCAGGAAGTTGGAGTAAAGGAGCATGTGTCAACTTATCTTTCAATACCGTGAAGGCTTCTTCACATGCGGTACCCCAAACAAAAGGCACATCCTTCTTTGTAAGCTCATTGAGAGGTGCAGCAATGGTGCTAAAGTCTCTCACAAAACGCCTATAGAAACCAGCGAGTCCAAGAAAACTCCTCACTTGTGTGACCGTTTTGGGCTGCGGCCAACTCTCAATAGCTTCAATCTTGGCTTTATCAACTTCAATTCCTGTGGAGTAACAACATAGCCAAGAAAAGATACTCGGTCGGTGCAAAGGTGCACTTCCCAAGGTTACCAAACAAGCGTGCATCACGAGAGCATTAAAAACAACACGTAAATGTTCCAAATGTTCTTCCAAAGATTTGCTATAAATCAGTATATCATCAAAGTAAACTACCACAAATCGTCCAATGAAAGCACGTAAAACTTCGTTCATTAATCTCATGAAAGTACTAGGTGCATTAGTTAACCCAAAAGGCATGACTAACCACTCATATAATCCAAACTTAGTTTTAAATGCTGTTTTCCATTCATCTCCCAATTTCATACGAATTTGATGGTATCCACTACATAAATCAACTTTGGAGAATATTGTAGAGCCACTCAATTCATCAAGCATATCATCTAGCCTAGGAATAGGATGGCGATAACGAATAGTAATATTATTAATGCCTCTACAATCAACACACATACATGACGTACCATCCTTTTTAGGCACTAGTATAATAGGAACAGCACAAGGACTAAGAGATTCGCGTATATAACCTTTGTCGAGCAGCTCCTGTACTTGACGCATAATCTCCTTCGTCTCCTCTGGATTGGTGCGGTATGGTGCGCGGTTGGGTAGCGATGCACGGGAATTAAGTCAATTTGATGCTCAATCCCTCGAATAGGTGGTAATCCGGTGGCACGTCTTGTGGGAAGGCGTCGTGAACTCCTGCAAAATGTTAGTGACAGCAGGGGCAAAGAGGAAGGCACGTCCTCGAATGAAAATAATGCCTCTTTGCACACAAAAGCATAGCAAACAGATTTGCTAGAATCTAGCTCATCAATATCAGATTTGGTGGCAAATAAACATGCACTTTTCAGTTTAATTTCAGAAGCAACATTAGATGGTTTATTATTAGGCTTCATTTGTTGCTCAAATTCTTTTGCCACAATCTGATTTTCACTCTTATTTTCTCCTGTTTTGCTTTATTAGCTCTATTAATATCATCTTTCAAAATGGAATCAGGAGTCATAGGAAGCAAAGTAATATTTTTATCCTTGTGAACAAGAGTATACTGATTGTTTCTACCATGGTGTACAGAATTTTATCAAATTGCCATGGTCTACCAAGTAATAAGGAACATGCTTGCATAGGTACCACATCACAATCAACATAATCAGCATATGTAGAGATACTAAAATGCACACGAACAGAGACGTGTTACCTTAACCTTGCCGCTGTTGTTGAACCATTGGATGTAGTAAGGATGTGGATGTGGTCTTGTGGTGAGAGAAAGCTTCTCCACCATATCCATGCTAGCCAAGTTGTTGCAGCTCCCTCCATCTATGATGGCCTTGAATAGAACGTTCCTTCACAACTCCTTTGTATGGAACAAGTTATGCCTCTGATTTTGCTCAGCTTGTGTAACCTGCACACTCAAAACACGTTGAGCAACTAAACATTCATACTGTCGGCATCTTGACAGCCATGTATTGCGTCTCGGGATCGAATCATCTCCACCGTGTTCTTCATGTGTAATAAGAGCCAAAGTCTCTTCATCATAGTCACTAGCAGACTCATACCCACCATCCTCGGTAGCAATCATCACACGCTGAGATTGGCATTCTCTCATAAAATGTCCTCTTCCCTTACAACGACGACAAATAATATCACTTGTGTGCCCTGTTGACGCCATGGAAGAAGAAGAGCTCTGTGTAGGCCCAGCAGGTGTACTCTTGGCGAGATAGTGGTGGTTGTGCTGCTTTCTTGTATCACGGTTGGAGGTGGCAGCCGGCGGAGGTGCGGTGTAGTAGAGCGTGTGGAAGTAGATGATGCACGTGGTGTCCATGATGAAGGTCGACCTGCAGAAAAGTTAGTCCGCGCCAAGGCACATCGATCCTGCACTTCACGTTCAGCTTTACAAGCAAGATGGAATAATCGAGTGATATTATTATAATCCTTGTAGTCTAGAATGGTCTGAATCTCTATTTAATCCACCCGAAAGCGTGCAAGCATAGCTTCATTCTCCTCAACAATACCACATCTAATCAAGCCAGTTTGTAATTCTGATAATATTCTTCTACCGAATTTTTTCCTTGTCTTAAGCGCTGCAATTTTTGAAGTAATTCACGCTGATAATATGGTGGAACCCAACGAGTACGCATAGCAGTTTTCAAAGCAGCCCAAGTAGCTGGAACAGGATATAATCTACAATGTTCAGACCACCAAACACATGCAAAGCTAGTGAAAGCACAAACAGCAGCAGGAACACGTCTCTCCTCAGGATATTGTAAACATGTAAATCGTTGTTCAGTTTCTAACTCCCAAGTAAGATATATATCAGAACATATCTACCCTCAAATGGTGGAATATTCAATTTCAGTTTAGGGAGATGGTCATGATCTCGTACCTGAAGGGGAGCCCGAACATTGCCATTATTTGCATGTGGACGACCTGGTGGTTGTGGTGCTGGTGGTTGCACGTAGTTCTGATGTTGATCAACCTCATCCTCGTAAGCTCTTACATAATCATCCTCCCCACCGCAGCAGCAGGAGCCATGAAGTATCAACAGCAGCACCAGCAGCTTGGCGGTGAAGAGGGACACGGGAAGCTCGGCGGAGGGCTGTTTCGCGATGTGGAGGTAGTCCGTGTTGTTGTAGTAGAGGTGCGTTAGGTGCAGCCGGTGGTGGTGGTGGTAGGCGCGAGCAATTCATTAAACTTGTTATCGAGCTTTGTTTGACGCCTTCTCAATGCCATCTATCTTCTCCATGGCCTCTTCAAATCTATTTAGCACATCGTCCACCTGCCCACTCATCATTTGTTGAAACTTATCATGTAGCGCTTTGTTTGTCATGTTCTCCCGGTCGGTCTCATCGACTTGTGATCCTGCCATGGTTAGCAGCAATAGAAACACACAAGAATATGATTGACAGACTACTAGGAAGTGGTGGTGGTGGTGTGGTGGACGATCACAAATCCGTCAAGCAAATCTCAAATTCTTACAGTTCTTACCCAGAAGAAAGCGGTGATCGGCAACCGATGTAGTCAAAACCCTCAAAGCTTGGATAGAGCGATTACGGGGAGAGTCAAACGCACGATGTAGATGTATGTGGAGCTGGGAAGGCTTATAATATGGCAGCAAAAAGGGTCAGCAATAATCAATTCAGAGATGCAAAGTTGAATAAGCGCTCAACGCAGTCTTGTCTTTGGTCCTAGGCTAGACCGTGCTAGAGACGCGAGCCTAGAACACTAACAAAATCACGCGCTGCTGCGGAAACAACGGAAAAGCACACTCTGGAATTTTTTTTTGCTCTTTTTTTTTTTTTTTGCGCTTTTTTTTTGCTGCTTTTTTTTTTTTTGCGAAAAATCACTATAATGGCGAGTGTCTCAAAACTCTTCCGAGGTCAAACCGACAGGATGGGCACGAAATTTTTTCGACCAAATTTTTTTTTATTTGCCGGACCCAAAAGCTGAATCGGGTCAAAAAAACTTTCTATAACGGCGATTGTCTCAATACACTTAGAAACACTTAAAACAGGATAGCAGAAAAATTTTTCGCCAAGTGCGTTTTGGAAAATTTTGGGCCTAAACGGAGGGTGGTTTCGGACTTTTTTTTTTTCGAAATCTACTCCGCAAGGAAACACGAATCGAAACTAGATGGATCTCGAAAACAAACCTAATATGAGAAGAACTCGGATTGGTGGTGGATATATGGTGGTGGTATATGGCAGCGGTGGTGATATATGGTAGCGGTGGTGGTATATGGATACGGATTGGTGGTGGTATATGGATATGGATTGAGGCGGTGGCGGATAAGCAATGGTGGTAGATGGCAAGGCGATGATGATGGGGCGTGGCGTGACAACTTATGACCCGAACTCGAAACTCTAAAAGACTAGACTCTAAGACCAAGAACTTGACACGATGATGCAACCGCAAATTCAACAAAGCAAAAACCCTAAAAAGATTATGCAAAGGCTCAGATTGGTTCGGATATGATGAACTAACCCTAATTTTTTTTGTGGCTTTTTCGTGGACTTTAGGTATGAAGAACAGACTCGATCTAATCTACGAAAAACTGTAAAATCTCACCGAGCAACCTGAAAATCTGATACCACTTGATAGAGGCAAAGGTGTCCCGATGTTTCGATGAGATGGTGGCTATCGTTTACGTAGGAGTCGACCTTGACGATCCGACTACGACGTGCGAGACGCGTCGCGCCTTAGCAATCGCTAAACCAACTTCCGAGGGTTATTGATCACGCCGAGCACGATCAACGACCACGAGGGCCTGTTTCCTGCGAGCAAGCGAAGAACAAGCAAGAAACTGAGATTGCAATCTGGATATTGCGAATATAAGATGAAAGCTTTATTGATCAAGGTGGGGTTCTGGCGCCTTTGTGCAGTCGTTGAACACAAGCGAAATGCGCGAAGTTGCAGCTATGGCGAACTTTTAATCTAAACAAAACCCAAGGTCTAAGCGGTGCCCTAAGGGCTGTATATATGGAGGAAGAGGGGGAATTTCGTGGCCCTTGGTGGAGGGGTCCAAATCAACCCTAACTCTTGTTTCCCCACACATACGGACTCTAAAAACAGCCTATACTTAAGTATTTCGAAATTACATGGGCCTGGCCCACTAATAAGGTGTCGCAGCACCTAGAATAGCCTCGGGACGACATTTATGAAGTAGCATCTTGTATATTTCGTCCAAGGCTTCATGCATCCATTATGGTGGCTTCAAAGTCCTGAAATCATCACTTGTAACTCCGTTCTTGTTCCCCTTGCGCATGGCATTATCTCCATGCTTGTTCTTGCTCCAATGTCCATCCTTCTCCAAGCTAGGGCCTTCATTTGTAAGCAAAACAAATGTATCCAATTTAGGCAGCATCATATTCTCATGAACATTAGAATCATTACCAAGAAACAAAAGTACCTGATAATTTAATTGGCGTGCGCGAGCTCTAGTAATTGGTCCAGTATATGTAGCAGTAGGGGCTGTGGGTGTAACAATGGTATTGATGTCCTCATCAATATGCTTCAGATGTGATGGTGATAAGGGAGCATCCATCAATAGATTCTTGTCACCAGTCATGTGATTTGTACATCCATTATCGAGAACCCACTCAATGGCTTTGGGTTGATCATCCTGCAGATGAATTAGTGCAACTTACGATCTTATATACTTCATCAGTGAAGAATATGATATCAAGTTCATCAGATGAATATCATCGAGCAATTATAATGAGATAAGCGATATGAGGGCGTGTGAAATGAAAGTTCATTTCATCATGATTAGCCTGCGTCCTTTCGAGCATTTTTGTCGGCCCCAAAGAAATTCTTCAGACGTTTAAAGCACGCCGGAGACTGACCCTATGAGAAGAGGTTAGTTCTTTTCTTCACCACCCACATCGAAGGGGTGGCAAAGAGTTCATCATTCTGTGAGCACCATATGAGAATGGTGGCATAGAGGCCAATCCATTTCGTTTCACATAAGAGGGTTAGGGTAAGCATATGAATAAGCGAGAGAAATTCTTGAGGACTTATGAACATATTGGTTTGAAGAATAGTGCACATATTCATAACCCTTAGCTCTACCCTGCGAAACAAAGTTGTTAGCACGATGATAATCATATGAGGACTTTGATCCTTTTGAGGAATTTGATCCACGTGAGGAATTTGGTCCGTATGAGGACTTGGATCCATATGAAGAATTTGGTCCATATGAAGAGTTTGATCTGGGGTTTCTATTCTTCACAGGTGGTGTCATGAGGACATTCACCTGAAGACTTTCAAGGCACTTCTTGGGAACCCAGATTTTCTTCATAGGGGAACCGTTCCTACAGTTAGTGCCAACATATCTAGCAAATCCTTCACCATTCTGATTTTTGAACAGTTTATAGTTGGAGTCAAATGACTCATCAGAAGAATGAGGAGATTTGCATGTAAAGCCAGATAAGTTAGATGGATCAACTGGAGGTCCCTTTGCAGCAACCCATGAGGTTTTGGGATCTTGCTCAAAGCTTCCAATATGTTCCATCAGCATTGAGTTTCCTCTCAAAGGCAATACCCTCTTTCCTAGGGTTCTGTTGAGGATCTGCTTTTAAGCACATCACAAACAGATCGATGCCCTTTGAGGCTTTTGTACATGCCTGTCATGTACAATTCCTTCAGCCCTGCATCGTCAGTGATACTAGCAATGTCCTCAGATGAGGAATTAGTGATAGCATAGGCAGGTGAAGAATTTGTAACAGTTGAAACATTTGAACATTCAGGTGAAGAATTAGCAGATTCACGTTCAATGCACTTTAAGCATGGAGGAACAAATTCTTCCTGAGAAGCGCTGATTTGTTGAGCAAATAATGAATCGCGCTCCTTCTGAAGATCTTCATAACTCATTCTTAGCTTCTCAAGATCTTGCTTTCTTTGAAGAAATTCATAAGAAAGTTTCTCATGATCAGACAAGAGAGTGTTATGATGACCTTGAAGGCTGTCAAACCTAGACTGAAGTCTCTGAAGATTTTCAGTCAGGGCTTTAGTGCGATCCATTTCTTCACCTAACATATCATCACTCTTATCTAGCATGTTTTTAACCTTTCCAAAAGCCCTTTGTTGTTTTACAGCAATCTTAGCAAGTTTTGAGTAACTGGGCTTTAGATCTTCATCAGATTCATTTTCACTAGATTCAGAGGAGGTATATTTGAGTACCTTGGCACCCTTTGCCATGAAGCAATAGGTGGGAGCGTAGTCATCGCAATCTTCATCAGCTTTGTTAGTGAGGTCATTTTCTTCAGAGTTGAAGATGGACTTGCTGACGAAAGCAGTAGCGAGAGCTAGACTCGCCACACCAGACTCAGATTCTTCGATGCCTCCTCGTCCTCATGTTCCTCGATTCAGCTTGAGTCCATTTCCTTGCCAATGAATGCCCGAGCCTTCTTGGAGCTGCTTTTCTTGTGAGAAGAGGGCTTTGAGGATTTTGATGATGAAGATTTTGACGATTTCTTCTTCTTCTTAGCGTCATCAGAACTACAATCCTTGTATTTATTCTTCTTTAATTCCTTTTCCCACTGAGGACAATCTTGAATGTAGTGACCAGGTTTCTTGCATTTGTGGCAAAGTCTTCTCTTATAGTCACTGGATGAGGAATCACTTGCTTCTTGAGGATTTTCCAAAGCGACCATGTCTTGAGAACTTGGAATTTCTTCACGAGCGGTGCTAGCTCTGGCTTAATTCTTCAGATCTCCAAGGCTACTACGAGTCTTCACACTCAGATTGAGATACAGCCTTGGCCTTGAGGCACGTGTTTTTCCATAGCTAGAACCATAGAGATCTCTCTTTTGACAAAGTGGAACTCATGAGTATTTAGCCTCTCGAGGATATCATTTGGATCAAGTGACTTGTAGTCAAGACGCTCTTGTATCATCGGTGCGAGTATCAAATGAGGAATCAGCGATCTCAATAATTTCTTCACCACCTTATGGTCGGTGATGTCAGTGGCACCAAGCGCTTGAAGCTCATTTGAGATGTCAGTGAGGCGATCGAAGGTTTGTTGAACATTTTCGTTGTCGAGTCTTTTGAAGCGGTTGAAGAGATTGCGAAGAACATCAACTCGAGAGTCACGCTGAGTTGAGACTCCTTCATTTACTTTGGACAGCCTGTCCCAGATGAGCTTGGCAGTTTCCAAAGCACTCACTCTTCCATATTGTCCTTTGCTCAGATGGCCACATATGATATTCTTCGCTTGAGAATCGAGTTGCTTGAATCTCTTCACATCGGCAGCATTCAGAGAAGGTGTGACTGAGGGACCACCATTTTCCACAACATACCAGAGATCGTTGTCAATTGCCTCAGATGCATTCACATCTTGTTCTTCCAGTAGGGGTAGTCCGTCCCATCAAAGGTAGGACACCCTGCTGAGACCTTGATCATACCTGCTGATAGAGGCAAAGGTGTCCCGTCTTTGGATGAGATGTTGGTTTTCACTTTGGAGGAAGTCGACTTTGATGATCCGACTACGAACGTGTGAGGACGTCGCACCTTAGCAATCGCTAAACCAACTCCGAGAGGTTATTGACCACGCCGGAGCACGATCAACCTGACCACGAGGGTCAGTTTCCTGCGAGCAAACGAATAACAAGCAAGAAACTGAGATTGCAATCTGGATATTGCTAATATAAGATGAAAGCTTTATTGATCAAGGTGGGGTTCTGTGACGCCTTTGTCTGGTCGTTGAACACAAACGAAGTACGCGAAGTTGCAGCTAGGGCGAACTTTTAATCTAAACAAAACCCAAAGTCTAAACGGTGCCCTAAGGGCTGTATATATGGAGGAAGAGGGGGGAATTTCGTGGCCCTTGGTGGAGGGGTTCGAAATCAACCCTATCTCTTATTTCCCCACACATGCGGACTCTAAAAATAGCCTATACTTGTGTATTTCGAAATTACATGGGCCTGGCCCAATAATAAGGTGACGCAACACCTAGAATAGCCTCGGGACGAAATTTATGAAGTAGCATCTTGTATATTTCGTCCAAGGCTTCATGCACCCATTATGGTGGCTTCAAAGTCCTGAAATCATCACTTGTAACTCCGTTCTTGTTCCCCTTGCGCATGGCATTATCTTCATGCTTGGTCTTGCTCCAATGTCCATCCTTCTCCAAGCTAGGCCCTTCTTTTGTAAGCAAAACAAATGTATCCAATTTAGGCAGCATCATATTCTCATGAACATTAGAATCATTACCAAGAAACGAAAGTACCTGATAATTTAATTGGCGTGCACGAGCTCTAGTAATTGGTCCAGTATATGTAGCAGTAGGGGCTGTGGGTGTAACAATGGTATTGATGTCCTCATCACCTGCGGTCGACATAACTAAAACTCTAGGTGGTTAAACCAAAATCACACAGAACAAGGGAGTACCTTGCTCTGATACCAATTGAAAGTGCGTTATATCGACTAGAGGGGGGGTGAATAGGCGATTTTACGAATTCTTCACCGAGGAATTTGCGGTGAGGAAATTCTTAGCTAAGAACTACTTGCAGCGGAATAAGTACTCGAAGTAAGCATAAGAGAATGCGGGCATGGTCATCATGATGAAATGAAGACAATCAAAGAGTATGTAAAGCGTAAACACAGAATAGCACAAGATGAAGACAAGCAGATGAAGAAATTGGCGAGGAAATTGAGAAAGTCTTGATCAAAGTCTTCAAACACAGATATGAATAAACACTCAACACAGTAATGAGGAAATGAAAGGGTTGAGGAAATAGAACCAGTAAGGTTGGTGAAGACAATGATTTGGTAGACCAGTTCCAACTGCTGTCTTAGTTGTACGTCTGGTTGGAGAGGCTGAGTATTTAAACTCGAGGACACAGTCCGGACACCGATCGCTGAGCACGCAGCTCGGGACACCAAGTCCTCACCGTATTCTCCTTGAACTAAGGTCACACAGACCTCGTCCAATCACTCGTGGTAAGTCTTCAGGCGACTTCCAAACCTTCACAGACTTGGTCACTCGGCGATCCACAATTCCTCTTGGATGCTCTAGACCATGACGCCTAACCGTCTGGAAGAAGCACAGTCTTCAAAGGTAACAAGCGTCGGATCCACGAGGATCAATCTCTTGATGATGCTCAATCACTTTGGGTTTGTAGGGGTTTGGTGTTTGGGTTTTCCTCACTCGATGATTTTCGCTCAAAGTCCTCGGAGGATGGGTTGCTCTCAAATGACAAGTGTCAAGTTTCCTTGGAGCAGCCAACCTGCTAGTGGTTGTAGGGGCGGCTATTTATAGCCTAGGAGCAGCCCGACATGATAAGACATAAATGCCCTTCAATGATATGACCGTTAGGTGGATAAGATATTTTGGGACAGGTGGCGCGCAAGAAGACAAGAACGGTCGGAAATTTGAATCTCAAATTCCTCGGGGCTATCATGTTCCTCATCGTAGGCAATCCGACTAGCGAATTCCTAACTCCTCGGTCGAGAACAAATTCTCGCGACTGGAAGAACTTCGTCTCATCCATCAAGAAATTGACTGAACTGTATGAGATTTCAAAGGCTTCACTCAAGGGATTGGTAGGTTTAGGATTTTGAGTTGAGCATCACATGGAAATTTTTCCTTAGTATTTCCTCGACCCCTTTAACGAAGACGGTGTTTCCTATGACTCAAGAAAGAGAAAATGAAACTACGAAAACAAAAGTCTTCACGCTTCATGTTCCTCAAATGAATACCAAGTCTTCAAGGTCACACCAATTTCTTCACTTTCAAAGTCTTGTAAAGTCTTCGAATATCAAAGTCTTGATCGAAGAACTTCATTTTTAGGGTCGACTTTCTCTGTAAATATCAAACTCCTCATAGACTTATAGACCTGTGTACACTCACAAACACATTAGTTTCTTAACCTATAAGTCTTCAATACACCAAAATCACTAAGGGGCACTAGATGCACTTACATAAACGGCTGCCGGCTTACCCATAACTTTTAATGATATAGGTTCGCGGAGCATGAAGCTGGGCTCAGACATGCGCGTCCGGCTTAAGGCTGCCTACACTCTTGTAGAACAGTTATACACTGGTGCCCAACGAACCATTGCTTCTACGCTGCACAAGAAAACTCCCTGCAAACTTATCAAGGATACACTGAAACAGTTATCTGTGCTGCCAAAAAGAATTGATGACTTAAAACGGGGAGCTGCCAGAGCCGGCGCTTTGACTGCCTTAAGCCGGGCAAAGGCATGTCACGTTGATCTTGACCCGGAGGATTTGGCCAACGGCTGCCCCAGTGTCAAAGAAGACGGATCTGCCTTCAATGCTGACGATTTTGCAGAGATAGCAAGAGCCATGCGCCCCTTAGCAAGCAAGCTGGCTGACGAAACCAGTCTATCCTCATACCATGCAGCTTATGACGCTGACAACAAGAGAGTTAGTGTGCCGGTTCACGAGCCAACAGATCTCATCCCGCCGACTCGTAAGCGCACCTTCGCCCCTGACATTGATCCATCAAACCTCATTGATGACGAAGCTGTATTTAGAGCGTTGACCGGTATCAGCTGGGCTACACCTGACTTCCGGCTAGTGGATAATCAAGGAGCTGAAGATGAAGAAGAGGTGCAGGAAGACCTGGAGGCTTCAAACCGCCAACCATCATAAGCTGATGTTTTCTAAGCAGAAATACTTTGTTGTGTTAACAGCTCCCAAAACACTTATTCTCATTGGGCCATCAGGTGCCGTGTAATAGGCTAGTTTAAACTTTTGAATTGTCATGCCAACGTGCATGGTTTATTTTGTATGATACTGCTGATCCACCAGTTGAAGATATGCAATTTGTGTTGATGACATCATTATGTAAATCAGTTGTGTATCCTTTTTTCCTGCACACAAACAAATCACAAGTGCCCTGGCGGTTTACCGCAGGGCAGGTCATGATGCCCATCATAAGTCCACTGGTGACCATAAAAGTCCATAACCGGGGCAGGGTATAATATTCCAAATATGAAACATAGTCAAGGCTGCTTGGCCCGACTTGTGAAAATTATATGGTAAGAAAAAGAAGAGGCGATATAAATCCAAGCCGAAAATAAAAAATCCAAAAAACATGAGGCTCTCATAGGCCGCCAAGCCAAAATATTTACTTCAATGAAACTAGCATGAAAGCCACTGGAGTATCCGCGCTTTCTATGAGCCGGCTCTCACATGACCCAATCGACATTTTAACCCGGATAAGTTCAGGGTCTTTTAAAAGATTGACTTATCGAGAGTATGCGGGGTTGGAGTAGCATCGTGCAAAACAGGCTGGTATTACCAAGTTTCAAGGAAGGCGGCTTAATAGCCTAGGTTTATCCTTGCATTCCGTAAGCCGGCCGTCACATGACAAACCGTCGTTTTAACCTTAACCAGTTTAGGGTCTTACTAAAGGGATTTTTACATCTTAGCTCTACTCATTCATCCCCGCGCTCCTCACTCCCTTGCCAGAAACCCTCATGACTGGGCACAACGGACGTTGCCGTCAGGTCAAAGGCTTGACCATTAACTCTGACTAGTGGGGCCATGCTGGACTGTGTTGTCCGTTCGACCTGACAAGTGGGGCCGCGTTGGGTGGTGTCGTTGTTCGACCGTTGGTTCATGGTTTCGTTGGGCCGTCCCTTGCATTAAACATCTGCGCGCGCCGCCAGGACAGAAGCATGCTATGCATGCACCCAGCAAACCCTGCCTACATGCGTCGATCGAGCCTGCATGCGCCGATGCCACGATCCCACGATGCGCCGGCCGAGCCTGCATGCGCCGATGCGTCCACCATGATGCACTGACTGAGCAGCTTTTTGCACGCCAGCTTCCATGGATGCAGCGACGGTCACTGCCGCTGTTTCCTCTCTTCTAGCTAGGTGGCTACATATTTGTGGCTTGTGTAAAAAAGGAGCCACTCCCTTGCTTCGTTTTACTCATTCATCCCTACTAACAAAGCTTGCTTGCATGCACTAGGTGGTTAATAACAAGGGAACTCTACTAACAAGCCGAGCTCTCTAAGAAAATAATCAACAACTATGTAGTCCCAATATGTAGATAGGGCCAACAAGCCCATAGTACGATCACATAGCTCAAACTAGGAACAACTTAATAGAAAACTTAATAATAGAATTTAAGAAAAGGGCCAACAAGCCCAAAGCAACTCCAACATAGTTCAATTACAACTTAACATAACATAGACTAAAAAAAGATAGAGGGTTTAGAACCCTAGCCGCCGCCTTCTCCACCTCGTTCCTCCTCCGAGCGCCCTTTTCATTGCTCCTCCGGGGCGTTGTCGATGGGGTACGGAAGAGTGTGCATGCGCGTCGCGATGGGGAAGATGTTGTTGTACTCCGTGAACCTGTTGTGGGTGGTGAAAGCGATAAACTCGGAGCCACACCAAAACACCCGGCCGAGGAGGTAGAAGGCGTCGAATGTGTTGGTGAAGTGGGAAAGGAGAGCAACCACCACCCGGTTTTGGATGACCTCCTCGACGCGGAACATCGTTGGAGATCCCCTCGGGAGGTGGTGGTAGCCGGATGCGAGGAAGAACTCGGTCAAGTTCCTTGCGGTCCTCAGCCTTGATATCGCCCACACACGTAGTGCGATCAAAGTACATGCCGGTAGGGTAGAGCCTCTCCGGCACGGTGGGTGGGAAGCGTAGGTTGGTCTGGTGTAATGCATGGCTGAGGGATGTGCAGAAGACGGAGAAGGGGTCGAAGAGCAAGAAGGGCAGATGGATGAGGGATGGCAGAGGCAGAGGGTGGCTTAAATAGCCCTAGTGCTACGTGTTATTTGCCCGTGTCAATAACGGGGTCACATGTGAAGTTAGTAGCCTGTTTTCAAACCCACCGCAGCATCGGGAGTGTACACGTGTAGGAAAAGGTGGTTTGAAAAGAAGAAGAAAAACAAGCTAATTGCACGCATGGGAATCCATGGTCAAACCCTATATTATATGAACAAAAAGAGACAATTTTTGAAGAGCTTGTGGCCATTTTGAATGATAAAAATAATTTGGCCCTTAAAAATTTGGTCATTTTGCATGATAAAAAGAGATAGAGGGCTTGTGGCCATTATACAAATGCAAAATGACCCATTTTTTGATACTTTGTGTCCATTTTACATGATAAAAATAAATTTAGCCCTTATAAATTTGGTCATTTTACATTTGTATAGAACAAAAAGAATGATGCAAAAACAGAGCAAACGATGCAAAAAACGATGCGAAAATACAGAGCCAGCACGTTCACAAAAAATAGAGCAAACGATGCAAAAAAAACGACACAATTCGACGGCCCAACCAAAGCTTGGTTTCCTTTTGGGCCCAATAACAACGTTTTTTTTCGCGGAGTCAGTGGTGGGCGAGCAGCCGAGCACAACCAATAGGACCGCCTCTCGCGGATCGCCCCATGATCCAACGATGCGGAGCCGTCCTTGAGATCCAACGGCGCGGAGCCTGCACACAGCCAGCCCACCTAGTTCCTTCTAGAAGGCCAAATCTGAGGGCTGTTGCTTGGCACGAGGATATGATCGGACGGGTGACGTTGGGAGCTAGGGTTAGGCGAAACCCCGCAGGGTTTAGAGGGGTTTTGAGCTGGTTAACGGGGTTTTGAAGGCTTTGACTGAGCATAACTAATTAAAAAAATCGGAAAAATATGAAACCTTCGCCGTTCGTCGTTTTATTAGACAAACTAACGAGGAAAAATACTAAACTTGGTCTATGGTCATTTTCATGAAAAAACCCTAGCTGGCACGATCGAGGTCAAATGAGCACCATTAATTTTTTTTAAAAACCTGCTCACAATGTTGTCTTATGTGGCATGTTACCAACCAAAAATCATAAACTTGCTCTATGGTCATTTTCATGAGAAACCTTCACACATATGAGCTATCATGTACATGATCTCATAGAGTTTAAGGAGAGGAGGTGGTGTTACCTTCTGTTTTTGAAAAAAAAAATCAAAAAATCACTAAAGCTTTATTTTAAAGTGAATAAGAAGGATCTGAAGTTAGTTTTCCATTTTCATATTTCAAAACGTGTTTTTAATAGTTTTTATATTAAAGCATATGTTTTCAAAAGAAAATGTAAAAATATGAAGATTAATTCAAAAATAATAAACTTGGCCTATAGTTTTATATTAATGTTGTCTTATGTGACATGTTACCAACCAAAAATCATAAACTTGTCCTATGGTCATTTTCATGAGAAAACCTTCACAGATATGAGCTATCACCTACAAGATTTCATAGAGTTCAAATTTCTTTGACCTCCTCTAAATCACCTCAAATTTTGCACACATGATCTCCTACACAAACATAGATAGTTGATAATACATCTTCATTAAAATGTTGTTTTTTGCTCTATTATTGGAATATTTGATAAAAGGGAACCCTTGATAAAATGATGGATTGTAGCATATTTGCAGCATATGTGTGATCATTGCAGCACCTGAACTTTCAAAACACTGAAACAAATCATAGAAGATAAATTTAAAAGCACAAAAATACACAACATAGATAGCCACATGCATATAAAATTCATCCAACCACCAAAAGGTAACCCACATGCTGTTCACAAACATAGTTCACCCACATAGTTCAGCAAACAACCTAAAGTACTTAAAACACATCATAACATCATAACATCAGGGAAGGGGGGGGGGGAGACAGGACTTTGGCTAGGGCAGAATGCTGCCCCATGATCTTGTAGTCCTCGCCGTGGATGGCCACATCTTTTGCATGAGCTAGAAGGTGAACAAAGCGGCCGGGCTTTCGCTTTGGCCTGGTGGTGCAGTAGGGGCAGCTCCAAGTTTTGGTATTGCTCTTGTAATAGTAATCCACGCCCTTGATCCTGATCTTCTCCTCTTCCTTCTCTTTGAAGGAGGCGAAGTTTCCACGGTCCACATCCACATCTTCCCCAGAGACATACTGCACACACGAATGAATTACATTAGTACATTATAGATTCATGGCAATACACCATGTCAAACGAACTAAATGAACAATCTAAATTTCAAGTAGGCTTACCTCATACTCTTCGTCGTCACCATACGCTGGATTGTACGGGTCGTCGAAAGTATAGTCTATCTTCCTCCTTTTCCCCCTACCATCATCCTCCTGAATATACAATTACATCCATCACTAGTAAATATATAAGCCAATTGAAAATTTAGATATGCACAGATGACACATTGATCATAGGGCTAATATATTGTGATCCTATTTGCATTTTCCATTGTCATGCACACACATTGAACAAAAGAGCTAATATAACTACATATTGAAATTTAGATATGCACACTTGATCATAGGGCTAATATACTATGATCCTATTTGCATTTTCCATTGTCATGCACACACATTGAACAACAGAGCTAATATAACTACATGTTGTGGATATATTGTGAACAACAGAGCTAATATAACTTGAAGCAAATAACTTGAGTAGCATTAAAAACCCCAATCTGTGAGCACTAAAAACAAATCTAATAAGCATCATAGCATTCAAAACCCCAATCTGTTCACAACATGTAGCATTTTTGCAATGAATTTATCCAAATCTAAAAACAAATCTGAAAACCCCAATCATTGCAGCACCTAAAATCATAGTTCACAACATCTAGCTAGCATTTTTGCAACCAATTTATCCAACAAACCCTAGTCCAAAAACCCCCATCCCCCCAACCCATACAAAAAACCCCGGCCCATCCGTCAAACCAACTACTCTAACCATCTGAACTACTGTATGAATCACAATCGAACTAACTCTACAAGCTAATCAAGTGCAAATTGGTGCCCAGTGCAAATACCTGCTCCTCCATGGCAGGCGGCGCAAAGGGGGCATCGGGATGGACTGCACCGCTCGACGCCTTCACCTTCTGCAGCGATGAGGCGGAGCCTGCCACATCCGCAGCGGTTGCGAGTTTCCCCGCACCGCCGTGGACGCCGCCGACATCCGCGGTCACCACGCCCTGACCCTGCAGCTCCACCACATCTCCAGCCGCTGCGGTGGGGGAGATGAAGGTGAGGAAGAGGATGCGGTGGGGGAGAGCGAGACGGTGCGGTGGAGGCAGTGGAGGAGAACGAGACGACGACGGCGTGCAGAGGAAGATGATGCGGCATCGAGTGGATTTGGGGGGAAATGGTAGGGGCGATGGAGGTGGTTGCCCTCTTTATATGATGGGACGTTTCGGGCATGTCCATGGACACGTGCTACCCCACGACTGCCTCGTCTGCTAACGGTCAAAGGCATTGACCCGACGACAACGTCCGTTATAACCAGTTATGAGGGTTTCGGGCAAGGGAGTGGGGAAAAGTGAGCAAAAGTTAACTGAGTGGGATGAATGAGTAGAACTAAGGAACCAGGGGCACAGAAATAAATATCCCCTTATTAAAAGATTGACTGTTAAGAGTACAGTGGGCCATTCAGGATTACCTGATGGAGAAGCATCTTGCATACAGGCAGGATAACCTAGATTTTTGGTGAATACACCTGGGATGCAAGCCAATCAAAAGGGTGAATATAACTATGTTCTTTGAACAAGAAGCCCCCAAGTGATATATTTCTGAGCTGTACTCAGCGGGCACCTATGTTTGAGCTATGCTGTGCATCCAACTCTCTTTGGTCCCTGTGACTCGGGCATTTAAGCCTCTTAAGTGACCATGTGAGATGACAATAAAGACTCAATTTCTAAGAAATGAAACGACAGAGGCCCTGAATTTATCAGGGATGTCGGCTTTATTATACTCATTATAATATATACATTGTCAAAATATGTACATCACAAGAGCCTGTGGCTCAAGTATAGTAAGGTCGAAGATGAGCAATATTCCATGGCCGACAGGTCTCCTCCTCTGACATGCGTGAGTCCTTGTGGTCTCGAACATCGATAAGATAGTATGACCCATTATTCAGATTCTTGCTAACCACAAAAGGCCCTTCCCAAGGCGGGGATAGTTTGTGCATATCAGTCTGATCTTGGATAAGCCGGAGCACCAAGTCGCCTTCTTGAAAGGTTCTGGTTTTAACCGGCGGCTGTGATAACAACGCAGATCCTGCTGGTAAATCGCCCAACGAGTCGCCGCAAGGTCACGCTCCTCGTCCAATAGGTCAAGAGCATCTTGACGTGCTTTTTCATTATCAGCTTCAACATAAGCCGCCACACGGGGCGAATCGTGACAGATGTCACTAGGGAGAACCGCCTCTGCTCCGTAAACCATGAAGAAAGGTGTGTAACCCGTAGATCTGTTGGGGTAGTATTGATACTCCATAACGCTGAGGGTAACTCCTTCACCCAACAACCCGGCATCCTTTGCAAAGGGACCATAATCCGGGGCTTGATGCCTCGCAAAATCTCATGATTAAATCCGGGATATCCAGGAAAGTGTTAGGTGGCACCGACTTACGCTGGGATCCTAACCGGCTTAAAGCATCTGCCGCCTCATTTTTCCAGCGATCAACATGTTCAACTTGATAACCTTTGAAATGACCCATGATAGCATCAACCTCTCGACGATAAGCTACCATGAGTGGATCCTTGGAATCCCAAGTACCAGAAACTTGCTGAGCCACTAAATCTGAGTCGCCAAAACACCTCACCCAGCTTAAATTCATCTCCTTAGCCATCCGAAGACCATGGAGCAAGGCCTCATACTCAGCTGCATTGTTAGTACAAGGGAACATCAACCGAAGAACATAAGAAAATTTATCAACTCGTGGGGAAGTCAAGACAACTCCAGCCCCCAGGCCCTCCAACTGCCTAGATCCATCAAAGTGAATAGTACAATATGTGTTATCCGGCTTCTCCTCATGCATCTACAGCTCGGTCCAATCATTTATGAAATCCACAAGCGCTTGAGACTTAATGGTTGTTCGAGGCATATATTTCAAACCATGAGGTCCAAGCTCAATAGCCCACTTGGCTTCCCGGCCTGTGGCTTCTCTGTTCTGAATAATATCCCCTAAAGGAGCAGAACAAACCACTGTGATGGGATGACGCAGAAAATATTTCTTGAGCTTTCGACTAGCCATGAACACCCCATACATAAGCTTCTGCCAATGAGGATACCTCTGTTTGGACTCAATAAGTACCTCACTGATGTAATAAACCGGCCGTTGAACCAGATGCTCCTTGCCTGATTCCTTCCTTTCCACCACGATGGCTACACTAACAGCTCAGCTATTGGCAGCCAAATATGACAACAAAGGCTCCTTATCAATGGGAGCAGCAAGAACCAGCAGCTCAGCCAATTGTTTCTTCAAGGCCTCAAATGCCTGATCAGCAACATCACTCCAGTCAAAGTGATCTATCTTCTTCATCATCTGGTACAGAGGGATAGCCTTTTCACCCAACCGGCTTATGAACCGGCTTAAGCCCGCAATACGACCCGCCAAACGCCAAACATCATTGATACACACCGGCTTAGCCAGAGAGGTGATAGCCTTTATCTTCTCTGGGTTAGCTTCAATACCCCGTTCTGAAACCAGAAATCCCAAGAGCTTGCCTGCTGGCCCACCAAAAACGCACTTGGCCGGGTTAAGCATCATCTTATAAATCCGTAGATTGTCAAAGGTCAATCATCTATAAAAGTTTTATTCTTCCTGGATTTCACCACAATATCATCCACATAGGCATGAACATTGCGCCCAATCTGATCATGAAGACAATTCTACAGGCACCGCTGGTAAGTCGCTTGGGCACTCTTGATCCCAAAAGGCATAGCCACATAATAGAAGGCTCCAAAAGGAGTGATGAAGGTTGTTTTCTCCTGGTCCTTAACTGCGATCTTGATCTGATGATAACCAGAATACGCATCCAAAAAACTTAAATGCTCACAACTCGCCGTAGCATCAATAATCTGATCAATGCGGGGGAGAGCAAAGGGATCAGCCGGACAAGCCTTGTTTAAGTCTGTATAATCCACACACATGCACCAGGTGCCATTTTTCTTAAGTACCAGCACCGGGTTAGCCAACCACCCAGGATGAAAAACTTCATCAATGAACACAGCTGCCAAGAGCCGGGCTACCTCCTCACCAATAGCCTTGCGCCTCTCTTCCTTGAAACGGCGAACGAATTGTTTGACCGGTTTAAACTTCGGATCAATATTGAGAGTGTGCTCAGCGAGTTCCCTCGGTACACCTGGCATGTCCGAAGGCTTCGATGCAAAGATGTCCCGGTTCTCACGGATGAACCCGATGAGCGCGCTTTCCTATTTCGGATCCAAATTAGCACTGATACTGAACTGCTTGGACGAGTTGCCAGGAACGAAGTCAACTAGCTTAGTGTCGTCTGCCGACTTAAACTTCAACAAGGGATCATGCTCTGTGGTTGGCTTTTTTAAAGATGTCATATCCGCCGGGTCAACATTATCCTTGTAAAATTTCAACTCCTCTGTTGCACAAACAGACTCAACGTAAGCAGCATCACCTTCTTCACACACCAAGGCTATCTTGCGACTCCCATGCATTGTTATAGTGCCCTTGTGACCCGGCATCTTCAGCTGCAAATAAACATAAAAAGGCCTTGCCATTAACTTAGCATAAGCCGGCCGCCCAAACAGAGCATGATAAGGGCTCTTGATTTTGACCGCTTCAAAGGTCAATGTCTCATACCTGGAATCATATTCATCTCCAAAAGCAACCTCCAAAGATATTTTACCCACTGGATATGCCGATGTACCAGGCACCACACCATGAAAAACAGTGTTCGACGGCTTAAGGTTTCTGTTGGTCAATCCCATGCGATGGAAAGTTTCATAGTAAAGGACGTTGATGCTGCTGCCTTCATCCATGAGCACCTTGGTGAATTTGTATCCTCCAACCTGAGGCGCTACCACCAGCGCCAAGTGACCCGGATTATCAACCCGGGGCGGGTGATCCTCATGGTTCTAGAGAATGGGGTGTTCAGACCATCGCAAATAACGAGGCACCACCGGCTCAACGGCGTTCACTGCCCTTTTATGAAGCTTCTGATCCCGCTTACATAAACTTGTGGTGAAGACGTGGTACTTCCCACTATTCAATTGCTTTGGGTTACTCTGATAACCAGACTGCTGCTGCTGATTCCCCTGATTATTCTGTTGGTTATAACCACCGTGATTACCTTGTCCTTGAAAACCAGAACTTGAACCGCCCCCTCCATGACTCGGACCATGAGGACCGGACCCTGAACCGCCATTCGGGCCATGGTTATGCTGAAAAAGATGAGAATCCCTGAACTCTCTCATGATATAACAATCTTTCCACAAATGGGCCGATGGTCGCTCACGTGTTCCGTGCTTCGGACACGGTTGATTCATCATTGCCTCATGGTCGAGTTTTGAGCCTCCAGACTGAGCCGACCTCCCTTTGCGACGCTGGTTATTATTCCGCATACCAGTGTTGGCCATGAAGTCTAGATTCCCTTCAGCTCTGCGTTTACTGTTGCCACCCTGACTGGCCGGGTTGTGTTGCTGCCCTTTCATGCCGCTACTCTTCTTTCCCTTGCCCGTCCTTTCATCATCAGACTCGGCGTCCTTGGTACCATCAGAGTCGGCATACTTGACAAGGGCCGTCATGAGCTCCCCCATATCACTGCAATGGCGCTTAAGCCACCCAAGTTTCTGTTTGAGAGGGAGGAAACGACAATTTTTCTCCAACATTAAAACTGCTGAGCCGACGTTGATACTATCTGATGAGTGTATTATAGTTGAGACCCGACGCACCGAGCTGGTTGTTGACTCGCCCTCACCTTGAACACAAGAGACTAAATCCACGATTGACATAGGTTGCTTGCATGTATCTTTGAAATTTTGAATAAAATGGGCTTTCAGCTATGACCATGACCCAATGGAGTTGACGGGCAGCCCCTTCAACCAAGTATGAGCCGGCCCTTCCAACATCATGGTGAAATACTTAACGCATGCAGCTTCACTAACATCTAGCATCTCCATGGCCATCTCATAACTCTCCACCCAAGCTTCAGGGGGCTGATCTGCTGTGTAATTAGGCACCTTACGAGGACCCTTGAAATCCTTGGGCAGACGCTCATGACGCAGAGCCGGCGCTAAACACGACACACCCAAGCTTCTAGAGGTCATGCCTGCCTCCACCGAATTCATTAGATAAGCCGGGGCATGTTGATGAGCCGCTAGCTGAGCCGCCAGCTCGGCCTCCCTACGCGCTCTGCCATGATCCACCAAAGTCTGAGCATTGGCCCCACCATGCGCCGGGTCATGTCCACGAGGCTGGTTACAGTGTTGTTTAGTACTTGAAACCGTTGGTGAGTCAATGTGCCGACTGTATCTCTAGCTTTGATGAGGGGTTGAGTGAATCCGCTCACGACTATAGGAATAAGCCGCCTGCTGCTCCAACGCCGTCTGAAGAAGTTCTCTGGCCATCCGTGTTTCAACCGCCGTTGGAGACTCGCCCTCAATTGGCAGAGCCGCCAATCGTGTTGCCGCAGCAATCATATTGTCCAAGGGGTTGGAATAATGATCTGGCGGCGTCAAAACGTGTTGAGGCGGGGTATTGTTCATAAGAGGAGAGCCCATCACTCGTGGCTGAACCGGTGCTCCACCCCCGGGCGCTTCAACCATCTGGTTTACCACTGGCAGGTCATTGGTCCATGCACCAGGCGTGTTGAAGAGGTTCCTCGCCTCGTAAACCGGAGGCAGACGACTCCAATGTCTCCTCCTCATGACTTCTTTTGAAGCATTCTGATCCAACGTGAGCCGGAAGGAATCAGCTTGGATCTGATGTGCCTGAGCCTCCAAAACAGCCCGCTCTGCAGCCATCCTTGTGTTTTCAGCCCCCGGCTCTTCCTTGGCTTGAGCTATCTCATCTCAGAGCTTAGCCACATCCACCTTGTGCTGTTCCTGGTTGTCTGGGGTTACCTCCGCCCCCATAAGAGTTGCCAGAGACTCTAGCAATTCGCTGAGAACTTGAGCCGGCAGGCGCGCAGAGCTAGCACCAGCCGTCGTCGTAGCCATTGAACTGGAGGTCATAGTCGCGGCGGTTGTTGAACCAAGCACCGGTTGTGTACCGGCCATGAAGATCGCGACCCTGTTAGGGGGCTTATAGGGGTCCGGAATGCTGTCACCATCGGAATAGCCCCCAAGCCGCTTGCGGTTGATACAAGGATGCAGTCTCGCCCGTGGACGACTCACCATCAGAGTAGATGACCGTCTCACCGCCAGACACAGATCCATCTTCAACCTCCGCCTCATGGATGAAACCGACGAAGGCACGCTTCCCAGCGGGTTGAACTCGGGCAGGTCGTGTACGCTGAGCCGTCTCGACGATGTCGGTGCAATTGTCCGGCTCAAGGCCCGGCTTGCCGATCTTGCCAATGAAGACATGAATTCCGCCGAAGGGGACCCGGTACCCGTACTCGATTGAGCCGGCCTCAGGGCCCCAACCCGCGTCGTCGATGTAGAGCTTGCCGTGACGACTCTTGGCCATCCGGCCCATAGTGTATCCTTTGATCCCTTCGAAGCTGCCCTTCAAGAACTCGAAACCACTGTGCGCTCTCCCCATGGTGGGCGCCAACTGTCGTGGAATTGTCACGGCAGATGTCCTAGCAGAAGGACTTAGTCGTGGAGCCATCACAGCTAGGTTAACTTAAAGGGGTTAAACGGGACAAAGGACATAGGAGTTTATACTGGTTCAGCCCCTTGCTGTGAAGGTAAAGGCCTAATCCAGTTTGAGGTGGTATTGCCTGGGTTTCGATTACCAGGGAGCGAATACGCTTGAGCTAGTTCTCAATGTGGTGTTTCTTGTCCCTAAACCGCCCTTTGGGTTGTCCTTTATATACAGGTTGGCCTTGGTGACTCATGGAGTCGGCGGCTTACAGAACATGTCCGGCTCGGTGACTAACTACTCATGCCTTACAATAAAAGTCTGACATATATGGCGGTTTACACCTACGGGCCGTACGCCACCATTGGGCTCCGGCCCTTCAGTAAGCCTGCTTCATGGACCGCCATCTTCAACATCTTCACGGACTTTTGTTAATGATGAATCACCAGTGATATGGCCCGTCCCCACCTGGGCGGGTCATACCCAATAACTACTAAGTACTAAGTGATACCGTATGGGATGTGCTCTTTAGTATGACATAAGAACAACTAAATTTTCAGCTGTGAACTATTTTCTTCATTTTTCCCTACTTGCTCACTAAACAGTGCATTGACGTCTATTTCTTGGTAGTTCCTTATATATCCTATGTATCATGTACTACTTACTAATCTTGGCATGCATTCTTGTCCGGGGTAAATGAGTGAGGACATTAAGATAATTCTGCTATGAACAACTGGTATCTTTTCTATGTTTGGTTCCCTATATTCACTACAAAAAAAGACACATCTGTGACATTTTGGGCCGAACGAATTTTTTTCTATCATACTTATGACACTTCTATGACGATAATTGATGAGGACATCAATACCATTGTTACACCCACAGCCCCTGCTGCTATACATACTGGACCAATTACTCGAGCTCGCGCACGCCAATTGAATTATCAGGTACTTTCGTTTCTGGGTAACGATTCTAATGTTCATGAGAATATGATGCTGCCTAAATTGGATACATTTGTTTTGCTTACAAATGAAGGGCCTACCATGGACAAGAAAGATGAACCTTGGAGCAAGTTCAAGCATGGAGATGTTGGCATGCAAGGGGAACAAACGGAGTTATAAGTGATGATTCCAGGACTTTGAAGCCACCATAATGAGTGCATGAGGCCTTGGACGAAATATACAAGATGCCACTTCATAATATTCGTCCATAGGCTATTCTAGGTGCTGCGTCACCTTATTATTGGGCCAGGCCCATGTAATTTCGAAATACTTAAGTATAGGCTGTTTTTAGAGTCCGTATGTGTGGGGAAACAAGAGTTAGGGTTGATTTCGGACCCCTCCACCAAGGGCCACGAAATTCCCCCCTCTTCCTCCATATATACAGCCCTTAGGGCCCGTTTAGACCTTGGGTTTTGTTTAGATTAAAAGTTAGCCATAGCTGCAACTTGTTGAACATTTTCGTTTATCGAGTCTTTTGAAGCGGTTGAAGAGATTGCGAAGAACATCAACTCGAAAGTCACGCTGAGTTGAGACTCCTTCATTTACTTTGGACAACCTGTCCCAGATGAGCTTGGCAGTTTCCAAAGCACTCACTCTTCCATATTGTCCTTTGCTCGGATGGCCACATATGATATTCTTAAGCTTGAGAATCGAGTTGCTTGAATCTCTTCACCGGCAGCATTCGAGAGAAGGTGTGGTGAGGGACCACCATTTTCCACAACATACGAAGATGGTTGTCAATTGCCTCGAGATGCATTCACATCTTGTTCTTCGGTAGGGTAGTCGTCCCATCAAAGGTAGGACACCTGCTGAGACCTTGATCATACCTGGCGATAGAGGCAAAGGTGTCCGTCTTTGGATGAGATGTTGGTTTTCACTTTGGAGGAAGTCGACTTTGATGATCCGACTACGAGCGTGTGAGGGCGTCGCACCTTAACGCTAAACCAACTCGAGAGGTTATTGACCTTGGAACACGATCAACGACCACGAGTCGGTTCCTGCGACAAGCGAATAACAAGCAAGC
>JAHIAM010004560.1:0-25010 GCA_021605205.1 Aegilops longissima
ATGAAGGAGCACGACGAGAGGAACCGGAGAAAGGCTACAGGACCCGGACATCCGGCCCCTGAAGATTTCAACAACAGCAGCAGCCCAGCCATCGAAGTGCTACAGGGCCCGGACATCCGGCCCCCAGGCCCTGGACATCCGGCCTCCCACGAAGCCCCGGAAATCCGGCCCCCAGCCCGGAAATCCGGCCTAGCCTATCCAGAGACCACAGAAACTTCCCACGCCAGCCCGGACATCCACCCCCCCCCCCCAGCCCGGACATCCGGCCTCCCCTGAAGCCCCGGACATCCGGCCTCGCCTGTGTGTGAACATTAAAGGGCCGAAGCCCATGTACCCTTTCGCCCCCGTAGACTATATATACTCCATCCCCTTCCTCTTTCTAGGGTTAGCTTAGGTTTAGCTCATGTTTGTGTGAGAGCCTTGCTCATCCACTTGGTTACTTCTCCTCGGAGCTCAGGACCTCTTCGGAGAAGATCCCCCAAGCAGATTCAAGACCCCCTTCTAGGGTGGACCCCATCAAGACCTCCTCTCGGAGAAGAACGGCTACTCGTGTATCCTTACCTTTGTTGATTGTGGATCATATGTACCTCTTTGTGTTCGGTGATCTAGCACTTGTGTGATTGATCTCTTGTTGGTTTAGTGATTTCTCTCTCGTTTCCTCCGTGTTTCCCTCTTGTTCTTCCTGTTGGGGAACGTAGCAGAAATTCAAAATTTTCTACGCATCACCAAGATCAATCTATGGAGATTCTAGCAACAAGAGGAAAGGAGAGTGCATCTACATACCCTTGTAGATCGCTAAGCGGAAGCGTTCATGTGAACGGGGTTGATGGAGTCGTACTCGTCGTGATCCAAATCACCGGAGATCCTAGTGCCGAATGGGACGGCACCTCCGCGTTCAACACACGTACAGCCGGTGGCGTCTCACGCCTTGATCCAGCAAGAGAGAGGGAGAGGTTGAGAAGACTCCATCCAGCAGCAGCACAATGGCATGGTGGTGATGGAGGCGTGGCAATCCGCAGAGGCTTCGCCAAGCACCAAGGGGAGAGGAGGAGGAGGAGGCAGGGCTGCACCAAGAGGAGAGAACTCATGTGTTATGGGCAGCCCTTAGGCCTCATATATATGGGGAAGGGAGGAGGGCGCCCCTCTAGGGTTCCCACCCCTAGAGGGGCGGCAGCCCTAGATGGGATCAAGGGGAGGCGGCCAAGAGGGGAGAGAGGGGGAGGCGCCCACTAGATGGGCCTTGGTGGGGGGCGCCCCAGCCCACCTAGGGGCTGGTCCCCTCCCACACTTGGCCCACGCAGCCTTCTGGGGCAGGTGGCCCCACTTGGTCGACCCCCGGGACCCTCCCGGTGGTCCCGGTACATTACCGATATCACCCGAAACTTTTCCGGTGACCAAAACAGGACTTCCCATATATAAATCTTTACCTCCGGACCATTCGGAACTCCTCGTGACATCCGGGATCTCATCCGGGACTCCGAACAACATTCGATGACCACATACAAGCTTCCTTTATAACCCTAGCGTCATCGAACCTTAAGTGTGTAGACCCTACGGGTTCGGGAACCATGCAGACATGACCGTGACGTTCTCTGGTCAATAACCAACAGCGGGATCTGGATACCCATGTTGGCTCCCACATGTTCCACGATGATCTCATCGGATGAACCACGATGTCAAGGACTCAATCGATCCCGTATACAATTCCCTTTGTCTAGCGGTATTGTACTTGCCGAGATTCGATCGTCGGTATCCCGATACCTTGTTCAATCTCGTTACGGCAAGTCTCTTTACTCGTTCCGTAACACATCATCCGTGATCAACCCCTTGGTCACATTGTGCACATTATGATGATGTCCTACCGAGTGGGCCCAGAGATACCTCTCCGTTTACGGAGTGACAAATCCAGTCTCGATTCGTGCCAACCCAGCAGACACTTTCGGAGATACCGTAGTGCACCTTTATAGTCACCCGATTCGTTGTGGCGTTTGGTACACCAAAGCATTCCTACGGTATCCGGAGTTGCACAATCTCATGGTCTAAGGAAAAGATACTTGACATTAGAAAAGCTTTAGCATACGAACTACGATCTGTGCTAGGCTTAGGATTGGGTCTTGTCCATCACATCATTCTCCTAATGATGTGATCCCGTTATCAATGACATCCAATGTCCATGGTCAGGAAACCGTAACCATCTATTGATCAACGAGCTAGTCAACTAGAGGTTTACTAGGGACATGGTGTTGTCTATGTACCCACACATGTATCTGAGTTTCCTATCAATACAATTATAGCATGGATAATAAACGATTATCATGAACAGGGAAATATAATAATAACTAATTTATTATTGCCTCTAGGGCATATTTCCAACAGTCTCCCACTTGCACTAGAGTCAATAATCTAGTTCACATCGTCATGTGATTAACAGCGATAGGTCACATCGCCATGTGACCAACACCCAAAGAGTTTACTAGTGTTTGTAAACTAGTTCACATCATCATGTGATTTAGACTCAATGAGTTACGAGGTTTGATCATGTTTTGCTTGTGAGAGAGGTTTTAGTCAGCGGGTTTTAGTCAGCGGGTCGAACTTTTCAGATCCGTGTGTGCTTTACAACTTTCTAGGTCATATTATAAACGCTGCTTCCACGCTCCACTTGGAGCTATTCCAAATGGTTGATCCACTATCGTATCCGGTTTGCTACTCGAGTCATTCGGATAGGTGTTTAAAGTTTGCATCGACATAACCCTTTCGCCGAACTCTTTATCACCTCCATAATCGAGAAACATGTCCTTATTTACTCCAAGGACAATTTTGACCGCTGTCCAATGATCCCCATTCTGGATCATTCTTGTACCTTAGTGACTCATGGCAAGGCACACTTCGGTGCGGTACACAGCATAACATACTATAGAGCCTACGTCTAAAGCATAGGGGACGACCTTCATCCTTTCTCTCTTTTCTGCTGTGGTCGAGCTTTAAGTCTTAACTTCATACCTTACATCTCGGCAAGAACTCCTTCTTTGGTGATCCATCTTGAACACCTTCAAGATCATGTCAAGGTATATGCTCATTTGAAAGTATTATTAAGCATTTTGATCTATCCTTATAGATCTCGATGCTCAATGTTCAAGTAGCTTAATCCAGGTTTTCTATTGAAAAACATCTTTCAAATAACCCTATATGCTGTCCAGAAATTCTACATCATTTCTGATCATCAATATGTCAACAACATATACTCATCAGAAATTCTATAGTGCTCCCACTCACTTCTTTGGAAATACAAGTTTCTCATAAACTTTGTATAAACCCAAAATCTTTGATCATCCTATCAAAGTGCATATTCCAACTCCGAGATGCTTACTCCAGTCCTTAGAAGGATCGCCGGAGCTAGCATACCTTTAGCATCCTTAGGATCGACAAAACTTTTCGATTGTATCACATACAACCTTTCCTTACGTAAGCTGGTAAGGAAACTCGTCTTGACATCCATCGCAGATTTCATAAATGCAGCTAATGCTAACATGATTCCGACGGACTTAAGCATCGCTACGGATGAGAAAATCTCATCGTAGTCAACTCCTTGAACTTGTGAAAAACTCTTCGCCACAAGTCGAGCTTCACAGACGGTGACATTACCGTTCACGTCCGTCTTCTTCTTAAAGATCCATTTATCTCAATGGCTTGCCGATCAATGGGCAAGTCCACCAAAGTCCATGCTTTGTTATGATACATGGATCCTATCTCGGATTTCATGGCTTCTAACCATTTGTCGGAATTTGGGCCCACCATCGCTTCTCCATAGCTCGTAGGTTCATTGTTGTCTAGCAACATGACCTTCAAGACAGATCACCGTACCACTCTGAAGCAGTCAGTATCCTTGTCACCCTCACGAGGTGCAGTAGTGACTTGATCCAAAACTTCATGATCACTATCATAAGCTTCGACTTCAATTGGTGTAGGTGCCACAGAACAACTTCTGTGCCTGCTACACACTTGTTGAAGTGACGGTTCAATAACCTCATCAAGTCTCCACCATCCTCCCACTCAACTTTTGGAGACAAACTTTTCCTCGAGAAAGGACCCGATTCAAGAAACAATCCCTATTGCTTTCGGATCTGAATTAGGAGGTATACCCAACTGTTTTGGGTGTCCTATGAAGATGCATTTTATCCGCTTTGGGTTTGAGCTTATCAACCTGAAACTTTTTCACATAAGCGTCGCAGCCCCAAACTTTCAAGAAAGCGACAACTTAGGTTTCTCCAAGCGGTGTCGTCTCAGCGGAATTACGTGGTGCCCCATTAAAGTGAGTGCGGTTGTCTCTAATGCCTAACCCATGAGCGATAGTGGTAATTCGATAAGAGATATCATAGTACGCACCATATCCAATAGAGTGCAACTATGATGTTCGGACACACCATCACACTATGGTGTTCCAGCGGTATTAATTGTGAAACAATTTGCACAATGTCTTAATTGTGTGCCAAAACTCGTGACTCAGATATTCATCTCTATGATCATATCATAGACATTCTATCCTCTTGTCACGAAGATCTTAAACTTCACTCTGAAATTACTTGAACCATTCAATAATTCAGACTTGTGTTTCATCAAGTAAATATACTCAACATCTACTCGAATCATCTGTGAAGTAAGAACATAACGATATTCCTTTGCATGCCTCGGCACTCATTGGACTGCACACATCAAAATGTGTTACTTCCAACAAGTTGCTATCCAGTTCCATCTTACTGAAAAACGAGGCTTTCAGTCATCTTGCCCATGTGGTATGATTTGCATGTCTCAAGTGATTCAAAATCAAGTGAGTCCAAACGGTCCATTTGCATGGAGTTTGTTCATGCATATACACCAATAGACATGGTTCGCATGTCTCAAACTTTTCAATAACGAGTAGTCCAAAGATCCATCAACATGGAGCTTCTTCATGCGTTTTATACCAATATGACTTACATGGCAGTGCCACAAGTACGTGGTACTATCATTACTATCTTATATCTTTTGGCATGAAAATGTGTATCACTATGATCGAGATTCAATAAACCATTCCTTTTAGGTGCTAGACCATTGAAGGTATTATTCAAATTAACAGAGTAACCATTATTCTCCTTAAATGAATAACCGTATTGCGACAGACATAATCCAATCATGTCTATGCTCAACGCAAACACCAAATAATAATTTTAGGTTTAACTCCAATCTCGATGGTAGAGGGGCGTGCGATGCTTGATCACATCAACCTTGGAAACACTTCCAACTCATATCGTCACTCACCTTTAGCTAGTCTCCGTTTATTCCGTAGCTTTTGTTTGAGTTACTAACACTTAGCAACCGAACCGGTATCTAATACCTGGTGCTACTAGGAGTACTAGTAAAGTACACATTAACATAATGTATATCAATATACTTCTATCGACCTTACCAGCCTTCTCATCTACCAAGTATCTAGGGTAATCCTGCTTGATGTCCGTTCCTCTTATTACGAAGCACTTAGTCTCGGGTTTGGGTTCAACCTTGGGTTTCTCCACGAGCAGACAACTGTTTTGCTGTTTCATGAAGTATCCTTGTTGCCCTTGCCCTTCTTGAAACTAGTGGTTTTACCAACCATCAACAATTGATGCTCCTTCTTGATTCCTACTTTCGCGATGTCAAACATCGTGAATACCTCAAGGATCATCTATCCCTGACATGTTATAGTTCATCACGAAGCTCCAGCAGCTTGGTGGCAATGACTTTGGAGAAACATCACTATCTCATCTGGAAGATCAACTCCCATTTGGTTCAAGTGATTGTTGTACTTCAGACAATCTGAGCACAAGCTCAACGATTGAGTTTTTCTCCCTTAGTTTGCAGGCTAAGACAATCGTCGGAGGTCTTATACCTCTTGACGTGGGCACGAGCCTGAAATCCCAATTTCAGCCTTCGAAACATCTCATATGTTCCGCGACGTTTCAAAAAACATCTTGGTGCCTCAACTCTAAACCGTTTAAGCTGAACTATCACGTAGTTATCAAAAGCGTGTATGTCCGATGTTCGTAACATCCACAAAGCGGCGTTTGGGGTTCAAAGCACTGTGAGCAAAGTGCATTAAGGACATAAGCTTTCACTGTCCGCATAATCGCTCTTTCAACTTTCAACTATATTTTCTCTAGGAACATATCTAAACAGTGGAACTAAAGCGCGAGCTTCGACATAATTTGCAAAAGGTCTTTTGACTATGTTCAAGATAATTAAGTTCATCTTATGAACTCCCACTCGATAGACATCCCTCTGGTCATCTAAGTGATTACATGATCCGAGTCAACTAGGCCGTGTCCGATCATCACGTGAGACGGACTAGTCATCTTCGGTGAACATCTTCATGTTGATCGTATCTACTATCGACTCATGCTCGACCTTTCGGTCTCGTGTTCCGAGGCCATGTCTACATGCTAGGCTCGTCAAGTTAACCCTAAGTGTTTGGCGTGTGTAAATCTGTCTTACACCCGTTATATGTGAACGTAAGAATCCATCACACCCGATCATCACGTGGTGCTTAGAAGCGACGAACTTTAGCAGCGGTGCACGTTAGGGAGAACACTTCTTGAAATTGTTGTAAGGATCATCTTATTTACTACCGTCGTTCTAAGTAAACAAGACGCATAAACATAATAAACATCACATGCAATTATATAGTAGTGACATGATATGGCCAATATCATATAGCTCCATTGATCTACATCTTCGGGGCTCCATGATCATCATCGTCACCGGCATGACACCATAATCTCCATCATCATGATCTCCATCATCGTGTCTTCATGAAGTTGTCTCGCCAACTATTACTTCTACTACTATGGCTACCGGTTAGCAATAAAGTAAAGTAATTGCATGGCGTTGTTTAATGACACGCAGGTCATACAATAAATAAAGACAACTCCTATGGCTCCTGCCGGTTGTCATACTCATCGACATGCAAGTCGTGAATCCTATTACAAGAACATGATCAATCTCATACATCACATATCATTCATCACATTCTTCTTGGCCATATCACATCACATAGCATACCTGCAAAAACAAGTTAGGCGTCCTCTAATTGTTGTTTGCATGTTTTACGTGGCTGCTATGGGTTTCTAGCAAAACGTTTCTTACCTCATAAAACCACAGCGTGATATGCCAATTGCTATTTACCCTTCATAAGGACCCTTTTCATCGAATCCGTTCCGACTAAAGTGGGAGGCGGCACCCGCTAGCCACCTTATGCACCAAGTGCATGTCAGTCGGTGGAACCTGTCTCACGTATGAGTACGTGTAAGGTCGGTCCGGGCCGCTTCATCCCACAATACCGTCGAAACAAGATTGGACTAGTAACGGTAAGCATATTGAACATCATCAACACCCACAACTACTTTGTGTTCTACTCGTGCAAAGAATCTACGCAATAGACCTAGCTCATGATGCCACTGTTGGGGAACGTAGCAGAAATTCAAAATTTTCTACGCATCACCAAGATCAATCTATGGAGATTCTAGCAACAAGAGGAAAGGAGAGTGCATCTACATACCCTTGTAGATCGCTAAGCGGAAGCGTTCATGTGAACGGGGTTGATGGAGTCGTACTCGTCGTGATCCAAATCACCGGAGATCCTAGTGCCGAACGGACGGCACCTCCGCGTTCAACACACGTACAGCCCGGTGACGTCTCCCACGCCTTGATCCAGCAAGGAGAGAGGGAGAGGTTGAGGAAGACTCCATCCAGCAGCAGCACAACGGCATGGTGGTGATGGAGGGCGTGGCAATCCCGAGGCCGCCAAGCACCAAGGGAGAGGAGGAGGAGGAGGCGGGGCTGCACCAAGAGGAGAGAACTCATGTGTTATGGGCAGCCCTTGGGCCTCATATATATAGGGAAGGGAGGAGGGTGCGCCTCTAGGGTTCCCACCCCTAGAGGGGCGGCAGCCCTAGATGGGATCAGGGAGGCGGCCAAGAGGGAGAGAGGGGCGCCCACTAGATGGGCCTTAAGGCCCATCGGACCTAGGGTTCCCCTTCCTCCACTTCCCACGCCTTGGGCCTTGGTGGGGCGCCCAGCCCACCTAGGGGCTGGTCCCTCCCACACTTGGCCCACGCAGCCTTCTCGGGGCAGGTGGCCCCAATTGGTGGACCCAGGACCCTCCGGTGGTCCCAGACATACCGATATCACCCGAAACTTTTCCGGTGACCAAAACAGGACTTCCCATATATAAATCTTTACCTCCGGACCATTTGGAACTCCTCGTGGACGTCCGGGATCTCATCCGGGACTCGAACAACATTCGATAACCACATACAAGCTTCCTTTATAACCCTAGCGTCATCGAACCTTAAGTGTGTAGACCCTACGGGTTCGGGAACCATCTGAACATGACCGTGGCGTTCTCGGTCAATAACCAACAGCGGGATCTGGATACCCATGTTGGCTCCCACATGTTCCACGATGATCTCATCGGATGAACCACGATGTCAAGGACTCAATCGATCCCGTATACAATTCCCTTTGTCTAGCGGTATTGTACTTGCCGAGATTCGATCGTCGGTATCCCGATACCTTGTTCAATCTCGTTACGGCAAGTCTCTTTACTCGTTCCGTAACACATCATCCGTGATCAACCCCTTGGTCACATTGTGCACATTATGATGATGTCCTACCGAGTGGGCCCAGAGATACCTCTCCGTTTACGGAGTGACAAATCCGATCTCGATTCGTGCCAACCCAATGAGACACTTTCGGAGATACAGTAGTGCACCTTTATAGTCACCCGATTCGTTGTGACGTTTGGTACACCAAAGCATTCCTACGGTATCCGGGAGTTGCACAATCTCATGGTCTAAGGAAAAGATACTTGACATTAGAAAAGCTTTAGCATACGAACTACGATCTGTGCTAGGCTTAGGATTGGGTCTTGTCCATCACATCATTCTCCTAATGATGTGATCCCGTTATCAATGACATCCAATGTCCATGGTCAGGAAACCGTAACCATCTATGATCAACGAGCTAGTCAACTAGAGGCTTACTAGGGACATGGTGTTGTCTATGTACCCACACATGTATCTGAGTTTCCTATCAATACAATTATAGCATGGATAATAAACGATTATCATGAACAGGGAAATATAATAATAACTAATTTATTATTGCCTCTAGGGCATATTTCCAACACTTCCGCGCGTTCTTCGTGATTCCCCGTAGGATCCGCTCCAACGTGAAAGATCGTCCACGTAGGGTTCCGCCCTACATCACCTAGCCCATTTTGCGTTATTTGCCTATCGAGACTAGCCATTTGAGTATTGCCGGCAACGTTACTTGTGCACATTAGTGATCTACACCATCCATTGCATACATACCATATCATATTGGTATCATATCATCCATTGTGTCACAATATCGTTCCCGCATATACACAATTGCTATCTTGGTTTGTGCATTGTGCAAAGTGGCCATACATAGAAAAAAAAAGAAAAAAACAAGCTTTTAAGCAAAGAAAAAGAGTGAGCAAAGAGCTTGTAAACAATAGCCATAGCATCACAATATATCATATGGTATCATATCCGATCATCTTGGATCATCTTGAGAGAAACACCGGGAACCATACATACATAGCATACTTGGGATAGAAAGTTTATCCATTTTGCATCTTATAGGTTGTGCACAAGTGTCGTATCCGCCTATTGAGCAATCGTGCTAGCATCTCTCTTGAGTTGTGCAACACGAGCGTTTTCCGTGGATTCCACATTTTGTGCTCATTCCTTGGTTGCACGACCCCATTTATCTATCCGTGTGTGTGTTTCCGTGTGCCACATATTGCTATTGGTCTACTTGTTTCGCTTGCGAATTTGTGAATCTCTTTCAACATTATTGACTCTTGCTAACATTTTGCATTAAATTTTTGTGCCACTATCCTCACCGAGCTCTACCATAAGCTTTACTTGATAGGTGTGAGTGAACAAGTCCGGTACCAATTCCACTATTATTTCATTCACACTGAGTGAAACGGGATACATCCTCAACTTTGGGAAAAGGTAACTTGGTATTGTTTATCTCATTTCCTACTCACCTCTACTCGAGTCTTGTGATGGATAGGCAAGGCATTTCACCTTCGGTCTACAACAACAACGACGAGTTCGATGCCACAAACAGCAACTCTGACGCTAAGATGAAAGCTCAAATGGAGGAGATCAAAGCCCTCATCAAGTCCTACAAGCGATCTTCCTCATCTTCGAGAAGACGCTCAAGAGCACATGCTTCCGAGCTACCATCTCCGACAAGATCACATCGGCATCGACACCATCACCACCAAGAACGTGAAGGTCAAGAGCTCTACATCAACAACCGCTCAATGACTTCACCATCTCCCTTGGCATCTTCGCCAAGCGACTTCAAGGCATCTTCGCCTATGGACATACGGCATCTTCGCCAACAAGCACCCCAAGACTACGCTCAAGAGAAGCTCCCCAAGCTCAAGTCCGCTACTTCCACGAGCTACTACGACCTCGACATCGACCACGCGATTCCCTTCTATGGGACTCACGAACCCGAGGAGTATCTTGAGTGGGAGCGTTTAATGGACGACTACCTAAAGCTACATCAAGTTCCTCCCGAAGATCAAGTGAAGTGCGCCACAATAAACTTCCACGACTACGCCTCAACTTGGTGGCTTCACACACCTTCGGAGTACTACGACATGAGTTGGCCCAAGACGAAGAGAGCTTTGCGGCGAGAGTTTGTGCCTCCAACCTACGGAACAACCGGCGCCAATTGGAGAACACCATCCAAGGATCCAAGTCCATCGACTAGTAGTTCAAGGAGATGAAGATTGCCTTGCGACGAGCCGGCATGGACGACCCCATTTCGATGAAATTCCACTTCATGATGGGATTGAACAACGACATCTCCAAGACTATCTTCCTCGAGAACTACAAGTCCATCGAAGACTACTACATTGGTGCTCTCAAGGCAGAACAAGAACTCATGAAGGCCAAGGCTTCTCCAACCCAAGCACACTTCGCGGCGACCAAGCTCTACGACAAGCATGAGGCTAGTACCACCACGATGTCCAAGCCCGACAAGCTCCAAGACGATGCTCCCAAGTGCGACTTCACCGCCATCCCTCTTTGTGGCATTGATGATGCCGAGTCTACCTTGACTCTTTTTCAAGATGGTGCGGCGACAAGTACGACTACGGAGACCTTCAAGGACCAACCTTTGAAGGCGAGCGACAAGGTGGCGAGCAAGGATGATGCTTCCATCTTAGGAGGCGAGAGTGATGTTGTGCCATCTTCGGCCTTCATCCACGACGACGATGACAAGATGATCGAGCATGGGATTTTCCCTTCGGTCATTGATAGAGGCAAACGTGTCCCGTCTTTCGATGAGATGTTGATTTTCGCTTTGGAGGAAGTCGACTTTGACGATCCGACTACGAACGTGCGAGGACGTCGCGCCTTAGCAATCGCTAAACCAACTCCGAGAGGTTATTGACCACGCCGAAGCACGATCAACGACCACGAGGGTCATTTCCTGCGAGCAAGCGAAGAACAAGCAAGAAACTGAGATTGCAATCTGGATATTGCGAATATAAGATGAAAGCTTTATTTATCAAGGTGGGGTTCTGTGGCGCCTTTATGCAGTCGTTGAACACAAGCGGCACGCGAAGTTGCAGCTATGGCGAACTTTTAATCTAAACAAAACCCAAGGTCTAAGCGGTGCCCTAAGGGCTGTATATATGGAGGAAGAGGGGAATTTCGTGGCCCTTGGTGGAGGGTCGAAATCAACCCTAACTCTTGTTTCCCCACATACGGACTCTAAAACAGCCTATACTTAAGTATTTCGAAATTACATGGGCCTGGCCCAATAATAAGGTGATGCAGCACCTAGAATAGCCTCGGGACGACATTTATGAAGTAGCATCTTGTATATTTCGTCCAAGGCTTCATGCACCCATTATGGTGGCTTCAAAGTCCTGAAATCATCACTTGTAACTCCGTTCTTGTTCCCCTTAGCATGGCATTATCTCCATGCTTGTTCTTGCTCAATGTCCATCCTTCTCCAAGCTAGGGCCTTCATTTGTAAGCAAAACAAATGTATCCAATTTAGGCAGCATCATATTCTCATGAACATTAGAATCATTACCAAGAAAGCGAAAGTACGATAATTTAATTGGCGTCTTGTGAGCTCTAGTAATTGGTCCAGTATATGTAGCAGTAGGGGCTGTGGGTGTAACAATGGTATTGATGTCCTCATCATCCTCCCCTTCTTGAAATGAAGTCGTCCTCGACGGAAGCTCATATTCCTCACCCAAATAAGGCTTCAAATCTGCAATGTTAAAAGTGGGACTAACCCCAAAATCTGCAGGCAGCTCAAGTTTATATGCATTATCATTTATTTTCTCTAACACCTTAAATGGACCATCAGCACATGGCATTAGCTTTGATTTGCGCAAATTAGGAAACCTATCCTTACGCAAATGTAACCAAACAAGATCTCCAGGTGCAAAGACAACATGTTTTCTACCCTTATCTCCAGCAAGTTTATATTTAGCATTCATACGCTCAATGTTTTCCTTAGTTATCTCATGCACTTTTAAAATCAATTCAGCATGTTCTTTAGCATCAAAATTAACCTTCTCCGAAGATGGAAGAGGCAACAAATCAATAGGTGCGAGGTAGGAAGCCATACACAATTTCAAAAGGGCACATCTTAGTAGTAGAATGCAATGAGCGATTATAAGCAAATTCAATATGAGGCAAGCATTCTTCCCACATTTTCTTATTATTCTTCAAAACAGCCCTAAGCATAGTAGACAATGTTCTATTGACTACTTCAGTTTATCCATCGGTTTGGGGTGACAAGTAGTACTAAAAGCAGTTTAGTCCCCAACTTAGCCCATAAACATCTCCAAAAGTGGCTAAGAAATTTAGTATCACGATCTGAAACAATAGTATTTGGCACACCATGCAAGCGAATAATTTCACGAAAGAACAAATCAGCAACATTAACACATCATCGCTTTTATGACATGGTATAAAGTGTGCCATTTTAGAGAATCTATCCACGACAACAAATATGCTATCCTCCCTTCTTTGTTCGAGGTAAACCTAAAACAAAGTCCATAGATATATCCTCCCAAGGAACACTAGGCACGAGCAAAGGCATATATAAACCATGAGGATTGAGTCGTGACTTAGCTTTTTGACATGTAGTGCAGCGAGCAACAAAAGCGCTCAACATCCGTCTCATCTTTGGCCAAAAGAAATGTGTAGCAAGTATATCCTCCGTCTTCTTCACGCCAAAGTGTCCCATTAATCCTCCTCCATCGCCTCCTGCAACAACAAAGACGAACAGAGCTAGCAGGAATGCATAGCTTGTTAGCACGAACACAAAACCATCATTAATAACGAACTTGTTCCATGTTCTTCCCTCTTTACAATTCTGCATTACATCTTTAAAATCAGCATCATGCACATATTGATCTTTGATGGTCTCCAAACCAAATATTTTGAAGTCAAGTTGTGAAAGCATAGTATATCGACGAGACAAAGCATCAGCAATAACATTTTCTTTACCCTTCTTGTGTTTAATGACATAAGGGAAAGTCTCAATGAATTCAACCCATTTAGCATGTCTACGATTCAGTTTAGCTTGACTTTTAATATGTTTCAAAGATTCATGATCAGAATGTATAACAAATTCTTTGGGCCATAAATAATGTTGCCATGTCTCTAAAGTCCGAACAAGAGCATATAATTCTTTGTCATAAGTAGAATAGTTCAGACTAGGCCCACTCAATTTTTCAGAAAAGTATGCAACAGGTTTGCCATCTTGTAATAACACACCTCTAATCCAATTCCACTAGCATCACATTCAAGCTCAAAAGTCTTATTAAAGTCGGGAAGTTGGAGTAAAGGAGCATGTGTCAACTTATCTTTCAATACCGTGAAGGCTTCTTCTGTGCGGTACCCCAAACAAAAGGCACATCCTTCTTTGTAAGCTCATTGAGAGGTGCAGCAATGGTGCTAAAGTCTCTCACAAAGCGCCTATAGAAACCAGCGAGTCCAAGAAAACTCCTCACTTGTGTGACCGTTTTGGGCTGCGGCCAACTCTCAATAGCTTCAATCTTGGCTTTATCAACTTCAATTCCTGTGGAGTAACAACATAGCCAAGAAAAGATACTCGGTCGGTGCAAAAGGTGCACTTCCCAAGGTTACCAAACAAGCGTGCATCACGTAGAGCATTAAAAACAACACGTAAATGTTCCAAATGTTCTTCCAAAGATTTGCTATAAATCAGTATATCATCAAAGTAAACTACCACAAATCGTCCAATGAAAGCACGTAAAACTTCGTTCATTAATCTCATGAAAGTACTAGGTGCATTAGTTAACCCAAAAGGCATGACTAACCACTCATATAATCCAAACTTAGTTTTAAATGCTGTTTTCCATTCATCTCCCAATTTCATACGAATTTGATGGTATCCACTCATAAATCAACTTTGGAGAATATTGTAGAGCCACTTAATTCATCAAGCATATCATCTAGCCTAGGAATAGGATGGCGATAACGAATAGTAATATTATTAATGCCTCTACAATCAACACACATACGTGACGTACCATCCTTTTTAGGCACTAGTATAATAGGAACAGCACAAGGACTAAGAGATTCGCGTATATAACCTTTGTCGAGCAGCTCTCGTACTTGACGCATAATCTCCTTCGTCTCCTCTGGATTGGTGCGGTATGGTGCGCGGTTGGGTAGCGATGCACCGGAATTAAGTCAATTTGATGCTCAATCCCTCGAATAGGTGGTAATCCGGTGGCACGCGTCTTGTGGGAAGACATCAGCGAACTCTGCAAAATGTTAGTGACAGCGAGGGGCAAAGAGGAAAACACGTCCTCGAATGAAAATAATGCCTCTTTGCACACAAAAGCATAGCAAACAGATTTGCTAGAATCTAGCTCATCAATATCAGATTTGGTGGCAAATAAACATGCACTTTTCAGTTTAATTTCAGAAGCAACATTAGATGGTTTATTATTAGGCTTCATTTGTTGCTCAAATTCTTTTGCCACAATCTGATTTTCACTCTTATTTTCTCCTGTTTTGCTTTATTAGCTCTATTAATATCATCTTTCAAAATGGAATCAGAGTCATAGGAAGCAAAGTAATATTTTTATCCTTGTGAACAAGAGTATCTGATTGTTTCTACCATGGTGTACAGAATTTTTATCAAATTGCCATGGTCTACCAAGTAATAAGGAACATGCTTGCATAGGTACCACATCACAATCAACATAATCAGCATATGTAGAGATACTAAAATGCACACGAACAGATCGTGTTACCTTAACCTTGCCGCTGTTGTTGAACCATTGGATGTAGTAAGGATGTGGATGTGGTCTTGTGGTGAGAGAAAGCTTCTCCACCATATCCATGCTAGCCAAGTTGTTGCAGCTCCCTCCATCTATGATGGCCTTGAATAGAACGTTCCTTCACAACTCCTTTGTATGGAACAAGTTATGCCTCTGATTTTGCTCAGCTTGTGTAACCTGCACACTCAAAACACGTTGAGCAACTAAACATTCATACTGTCGGCATCTTGACAGCCATGTATTGCGTCTCAAGATCAGAATCATCTCCACCGTGTTCTTCATGTGTAATAAGAGCCAAAGTCTCTTCATCATAGTCACTAGCGGACTCATACCCACCATCCTCGGTAGCAATCATCACACGCTGAGATTGGCATTCTCTGTAAAATGTCCTCTTCCCTTACAACGACGACAAATAATATCACTTGTGTGCCTGTTGGCGCCATGGAAGAAGAAGAGCTCTGTGTAGGCCCAGCGGTGTGCTCTTGGCAGATAGTGGTGGTTGTGCCTGCTTTCTTGTATCACGGTTGGAGGTGGCAGCCGGCGGAGGTGCGGTGTAGTAGAGCGTGTGGAAGTAGATGATGCACGTGGTGTCCATGATGAAGGTCGACCTGCGAGAAAAGTTAGTCCGCGCCAAGCGCTGTCGATCCTGCACTTCACGTTCAGCTTTACAAGCAAGATGGAATAATCGGTGATATTATTATAATCCTTGTAGTCTAGAATGGTTTGAATCTCTCTATTTAATCCACCCGTAAAAGCGTGCAAGCATAGCTTCATTCTCCTCAACAATACCACATCTAATCAAGCCAGTTTGTAATTCCGATAATATTCTTCTACGAATTTTTCCTTGTCTTAAGCGCTGCAATTTTTGAAGTAATTCACGTTGATAATATGGTGGAACCCAACGAGTACGCATAGCAGTTTTCAAAGCAGCCCAAGTAGCTGGAACAGGATATAATCTACAATGTTCAGACCACCAAACACATGCAAAGCTAGTGAAAGCACAAACAGCAGCAGGAACACGTCTCTCCTTAGGATATTGTAAACATGTAAATCGTTGTTCAGTTTCTAATTCCCAAGTAAGATATATATCAGGAACATATCTACCCTCAAATGGTGGAATATTCAATTTCAGTTTAGGGAGATGGTCATGATCTCGTACCTGAAGGGGAGCCCGAACATCGCCATTATTTGCATGTGGACGATCTGGTGGTTGTGGTGCTGGTGGTTGCACGTAGTTCTGATGTTGATCAACCTCATCCTCGTAAGCTCTCACATAATCATCCTCCCCGCGCAGCAGCAGGAGCCTGAAGTATCAACAATGAGCACCAAGCAGCTTGGCGGTGAAGAGGGACACGGGAAGCTCGGCGGAGGGCTGTTTCGCGATGTGGAGGTAGTCCGTGTTGTTGTAGTAGAGGTGCGTTAGGTGCAGCCGGTGGTGGTGGTGGTAGGCGCGAGCAATTCATTAAACTTGATATCGAGCTTTGTTTGACGCCTTCTCAATGCCATCTATCTTCTCCATGGCCTCTTCAAATCTATTTAGCACATCGTCCACCTGCCCACTCATCATTTGTTGAAACTTATCATGTAGCGCTTTGTTTGTCATGTTCTCCCGGTCGGTCTAAATCGACTTGTGATCCTGCCATGGTTAGCAGCAATAGAAACACACAAGAATATGATTGACGGACTACTAGGAAGTGGTGGTGGTGGTGTGGTGGGCAGTCACAAATCCGTCAAGCAAATCTCAAATTCTTACAGTTCTTACCCAGAAGGTGGTGATCGGCAACCGATGTAGTCAAAACTCTCAAAGCTTGGATAGAGCGATTACGGGGAGAGTCAAGCATACGATGTAGATGTATGTGGAGCTGGGAAGGCTTATAATATGGCAGCAAAAAGGGTCAGCAATAATCAATTCAGAGATGCAAAGTTGAATAAGCGCTCACGACCAGATCTTGTCTTGGTCCTAGGCTAGACCGTGCTAGAGACGCGAGCCTAGAACACTAACAAAATCACGGCGCTGCGGAAACAACGGAAAAGCACACTCTGGAAATTTTTTTTCGCTTTTTTTTTTTTTTTTTTGAAAAATCACTATAATGGCGAGTGTCTCAAAACTCTTCCCGGTCAAAGCCCGACAGGATGGGCACGAAATTTTTCGACCAAATTTTTTTTTTTTTTGCCGGACCCAAAAGCTGAAGCAGGTCAAAAAACTTTCTATAATCTTGATTGTCTCAATCCACTTAGAAACACCTAAAATAGGGTAGCCAAATTTTTTTTTGACAAGTGCGTTTTGGAAAATTTTGGGCCTAAGCGGAGGTGGTTTCAGACTTTTTTTTTCCGAAACCTACTCCGGCAAGGAAACACGAATCGGAAACTAGATGGATCTCGAAAACAAACCTAATATGAGAAAACTTCGGATTCTTTGGTGGATATATGGTGGTGGTATATGGCGGTGGTGGTATATGGTAGCGGTGGTGGTATATGGATACGGATTGGTGGTAGTAGATGGATACGGATTGAGGCGGTGGCGGAAAAGCAATGGTGGTAGATGGCAAGGCGATGATGATGGTGCGGCGTGGCGTGACAACTTATGACCGAACTCGAAACTCTAAAGACTAGACTCTAAGACCAGCAACTTGACACGACGATGCAACATAAATTCAACAAAGCAAAAACCCTAAAAAGATTATGCAAAGGCTCAGATTGGTTCGGATATGATGAACTAACCCTAATTTTTTTTGTGGCTTTTTCGTGGACAATAGGGATGAAGAACAGACTCGATCTAAACTACGAAAACTGGAAAATCTCACCGAGCAACACGGAAATCTGATACCACTTGATAGAGGCAAAGCGTGTCCGTCTCTTCGATGAGATGTTGATTTTCGCTTTGGAGGAAGTCGACTTTGACGATCCGACTACTGAGCGTCTGCGAGGGCGTCGCGCCTTAGCAATCGCTAAACCAACTCCGAGAGGTTATTGACCACGCGAACACGATCAACGACCACGAGGGTGCATTTCCTGCGAGCAAGCGAAGAACAAGCAAGAAACTGAGATTGCAATCTGGATATTGCGAATATAAGATGAAAGCTTTATTTATCAAGGTGGGGTTACTGTGGCCTTTATGCAGTCGTTGAACACAAGCGAAATGCGCGAAGTTGCAGCTATGGCGAACTTTTAATCTAAACAAAACCCAAGGTCTAAGCGGTGCCCTAAGGGCTGTATATATGGAGGAAGAGGGGAATTTCGTGGCCCTTGGTGGAGGGTCGAAATCAACCCTAACTCTTGTTTCCCCACACATACGGACTCTAAAACAGCCTATACTTAAGTATTTCGAAATTACATGGGCCTGGCCCAATAATAAGGTGACGCAGCACCTAGAATAGCCTCGGACGACATTTATGAAGTAGCATCTTGTATATTTCGTCCAAGGCTTCATGCACCCATTATGGTGGCTTCAAAGTCCTGAAATCATCACTTGTAACTCCGTTCTTGTTCCCCTTGCATGGCATTATCTCCATGCTTGTTCTTGCTCAATGTCCATCCTTCTCCAAGCTAGGGCCTTCATTTGTAAGCAAAACAAATGTATCCAATTTAGGCAGCATCATATTCTCATGAACATTAGAATCATTACCAAGAAGCGAAAGTACACGATAATTTAATTGGCGTGCGCGAGCTCTAGTAATTGGTCCAGTATATGTAGCAGTAGGGGCTGTGGGTGTAACAATGGTATTGATGTCCTCATCAGTCATGGAGGAGAGTGATGATGTGCCATCTTCGGCCTTCATCCATGGCGACGGCGATGAGATGGTTTAGTATTTCACCTCGACCACGGCGACGTATGATGACTTGAGTGACTTGTGCCACCATATTGAGAGTGAGAGTGACTTCACCACTAGCCCCATATATGACGAGTTGTCACAAATCTCATGTGAGGAGAGCCACAACACCCACCACTTGAGTGAGATGAGTGACTCCACCATACGTGAGATTGAGTGCACCTATTTTGAGGAAGTGAGTGAACCACCACATAGAGAGAGTGTGATAGTTGATAGGGCATGTGAGGCCAATTCGATTTCTAACGACTTAACCTCTACCTCTATTGTGTCTTCTCATTTGGTGCTAGGTCCCATTTATGATGACGCGCCGATCCTCGACGACTCCGTCCTCCCTTTGGACAAGATGATGGCCATGGTGGAATATGATGCACCCCCCACATGGTTCCATCAAGATGATGATGACCACCATTTGGTCTTTACCACCTCACCTACACCACTTGAGCGGAATGAAAAAGGTAACATAGGTGAAGGTGATGCTCTAGTCCCACTAGTGGACATTCTTGAGATTGATTGCTTGCATGATGTTGATCCACCTAGTACCTTGCTTCATTCTAGTATGATTTCCCCATGTGAAGAGTTGCCCATTTATGATGAATATGATGATTCTCATGTGGAGTCTATTAGTTGTGATGCCATGTTACATAGGATTTCTTGTGACAATTCTTTAGGTCACATCATGTTTGCTAATCCGCTTGACTTGTCATATGCTATGCATGAGATCCATCATATGTCTTATTTGCAATCTCTTCATAGTGACTATGCATATGCCATTAAAATAAACCCAATTTGCACATATGGCATAGATGACAAGCCCATGGTTATTGGCATTTGTTTTTCTTGTGATGATATTGATATGCTCCCTTTGCATCATTTATCTCATAGGCCATTCCATGACCACCTAGCTTCGGATATGCATTGATTTGGATGTTGTCCATTTTCTCCATGTGATGTTTCCGCTATTGCTCATGAGGAGGCCCCCATAGTTTCCTCGTACATTTTAGGAGATTTTGATCCAGCCCATTCATTGCATGATCCCCATACTTGTGTGCACCATATGCTCCCCATGAATAAACATGCTATTGATGTGCCATACACTTGCATTCTCAATTTGTGTCCCCATCGTGTCATACACAATAACTATTCTTTCATGATGGATGACATGTTCTTATACCATGCATCAAATTTCTTTGAGCGATGCTTATCTTGTGCTAACTCACACGTGCACATACACATCATGATGGATGATGTGTACATTTACCACGCGCACAATTTCTTTGGTTTGTGTCTCTTTTGTGTAGGTACCCATGAATACTTGTCGACCTCGCAATCCCACGAGTTGACAAAGCAGGCTCTAGAGAACAGCGATGATTTGGGATCCCATGGATTGCCTTTCCCACCGCTCTCTTCACGCGAAGTATTCGCGCATTTCTTCTACATGGCCCTCACTTGGCTATGGGTTATTGTTCATAACATATCATATGCCCATCTTGCCATGTTCACTTTGCATGATATGCTCATTCCTATGCCTTTGACATGCATTTGTGACCCATGCTTTGCATTACACATGATGATTGATTCTAGTACTTGTATGTGTATTTGCATGCTTGGTGGAGATATTGCTTGTTCTTGCCATGTTCCTTTTGTGCACCATTACTATGATGATACTTCCATCTTGCTTTGTGTTCGTGCTTGTGATATATCATGTGCATTCCCTATGCCTATTATTTGCTCACATGACATGATTGCCATGATTTACTCTAGTGTGTTGCATCTTCGCTCCACTAGTTTGCACGACTTGATCTCTATGCTTGCTTATGTTGCATCACCATTTCATGCGGTTGATGACAACCATCTATATGCTTCGCACATGATTCATATTGCTTCTTGTAATATATCTCTATGTGTTGCCTCTCTCATGCTAGATGATTTGCCATGTATTGAGTGCAACAATGATTCTCTTCTTGCTCATGAGATTGCCCCCATAGCATTCTCGCATATATTTGGAGATTTTGACATAAGTCTTGTGAAGCATGCTTGTCTTACTTCTTGGCACCATATACCTAGTGCCATGAATATTTCCATTGTTGCATCATATTATTCATGCACTTGTGCTTCTAATGGTTATGTGCAAAAGATGAGAACCATCATGATGGATGATGTGTTTGTCTACCATGCGCATACTTTCTTTGTTTTGTTTTGTGCATGTGTAGGATACTTGGACTTTGTGTCGACTTCCACTTCACGTGAGTTGACCATTAGAGCTCTTGAGAGCGAGCCTCATACATTCTACCACGAATCGCTTCTACACCGCATTTGCTTCCACTTCGGCATTGTGAAGAATGCACAAGGACACGCCTTCAAGGTGACATCCTTCTTGAGCTTGGATATTGTGGATCATACTTCATGTGTTGCTTGCACCATTTAAACGCATGTTCGAGATATTGCTTTCACCCATGATTGCCACATTTCCATGCTTCATGATATATATACCTTGTGTGTTGCATCCAATTCTTGGTCTACTTGCTACTATCATATGATTGGTTGCACCAATATCATTTCTTCACATATGCCATGTCCCTTTACTTGTCACATGATTCCCTTGATTGCCTCACACATGATGAACAATTGCTCTTTCTATTGTGTTGAGTGCCACTCCATCTGATAGAGGCAAAGGTGTCCCGATGTTTCGATGAGATGGTGGCTATCGTTTCTGTGGGAGTCGACCTTGACGATCCGACTACGATCGTGCGAGACGTCGCGCCTTAGCAATCGCTAAACCAACTTCCGAGGGTTATTGACCACGCCGAAGCACGATCAACTGACCACGAGGGGCTGTTTCCTGCGAGCAAGCGAAGAACAAGCAAGAAACTGAGATTGCAATCTGGATATTGCGAATATAAGATGAAAGCTTTATTGATCAAGGTGGGTTACTGTGGCGCCTTTGTGCAGTCGTTGAACACAAGCGAAATGCTGCGAAGTTGCAGCTATGGCGAACTTTTAATCTAAACAAAACCCAAGGTCTAAGCGGTGCCCTAAGGGCTGTATATATGGAGGAAGAGGGGAATTTCGTGGCCCTTGGTGGAGGGTCGAAATCAACCCTAACTCTTGTTCCCCACACATACGGACTCTAAAACATCCTATACTTAAGTATTTCGAAATTACATGGGCTGACCCAATAATAAGGTGACGCAGCACCTAGAATAGCCTCGGGACGACATTTATGAAGTAGCATCTTGTATATTTCGTCCAAGGCTTCATGCACCCATTATGGTGGCTTCAAAGTCCTGAAATCATCACTTGTAACTCCGTTCTTGTTCCCCTTAGCATGGCATTATCTCCATGCTTGTTCTTGCTCCAATGTCCATCCTTCTCCAAGCTAGGGCCTTCATTTGTAAGCAAAACAAATGTATCCAATTTAGGCAGCATCATATTCTCATGAACATTAGAATCATTACCAAGAAACGAAAGTACCTGATAATTTAATTGGCGTGCGCGAGCTCTAGTAATTGGTCCAGTATATGTAGCATTAGGGGCTGTGGGTGTAACAATGGTATTGATGTCCTCATCATCCTCCCCTTCTTGAAATGAAGTCGTCCTCGTGAGCTCATATTCCTCACCCAAATAAGGCTTCAAATCTGCAATGTTAAAAGTGGGACTAACCCCAAAATCTGCAGGCAGCTCAAGTTTATATGCATTATCATTTATTTTCTCTAACACCTTAAATGGACCATCAGCACGTGGCATTAGCTTTGATTTGCGCAAATTAGGAAACCTATCCTTACATAAATGTAACCAAACAAGATCTCCGGTGCAAAGACAACATGTTTTCTACCCTTATCTCCAAGCAAGTTTATATTTAGCATTCATCGCTCAATGTTTTCCTTAGTTATCTCATGCACTTTTAAAATCAATTCAGCACGTTCTTTAGCATCAAAATTAACCTTCTCCGAAGATGGAAGAGGCAACAAATCAATAGGTGCCGAGGTAGGAAGCCATACACAATTTCAAAAGGGCACATCTTAGTAGTAGAATGCAATGAGCGATTATAAGCAAATTCAATATGAGGCAAGCATTCTTCCCACATTTTCTTATTATTCTTCAAAACAGCCCTAAGCATAGTAGACAATGTTCTATTGACTACTTCAGTTTGTCCATCAGTTTGGGGTGACAAGTAGTACTAAAAGCAGTTTAGTCCCCAACTTAGCCCATAAACATCTCCAAAAGTGGCTAAGAAATTTAGTATCACGATCTGAAACAATAGTATTTGGCACACCATGCAAGCGAATAATTTCACGAAAGAACAAATCAGCAACATTAACAGCATCATCGCTCTTATGACATGGTATAAAGTGTGCCATTTTCGAGAATCTATCCACGACAACAAATATGCTATCCCTCCCCTTCTTTGTTCGAGGTAAACCTAAAACAAAGTCCATAGATATATCCTCCCAAGGAACACTAGGCACAGGCAAAGGCATATATAAACCATGAGGATTGAGTCGTGACTTAGCTTTTTGACATGTAGTGCAGCGAGCAACAAAAGCGCTCAACATCCGTCTCATCTTTGGCCAAAAGAAATGTGTAGCAAGTATATCCTCCGTCTTCTTCACGCCAAAGTGTCCCATTAATCCTCCTCCATCGCCTCCTGCAACAACAAAAGGCGAACAGAGCTAGCAGGAATGCATAGCTTGTTAGCACGGAACACAAAACCATCATTAATAACGAACTTGTTCCATGTTCTTCCCTCTTTACAATTCTGCATTACATCTTTAAAATCAGCATCATGCACATATTGATCTTTGATGGTCTCCAAACCAAATATTTTGAAGTCAAGTTGTGAAAGCATAGTATATCGACGAGACAAAGCATCAAGCAATAACATTTTCTTTACCCTTCTTGTGTTTAATGACATAAGGAAAGTCTCAATGAATTCAACCCATTTAGCATGTCTACGATTCAGTTTAGCTTGACTTTTAATATGTTTCAAAGATTCATGATCAGAATGTATAACAAATTCTTTGGGCCATAAATAATGTTGCCATGTCTCTAAAGTCCGAACAAGAGCATATAATTCTTTGTCATAAGTAGAATAGTTCAGACTAGGCCCTCAATTTTTCAGAAAAGTATGCAACAGGTTTGCCATCTTGTAATAACACACCTCCTAATCCAATTCCACTAGCATCACATTCAAGCTCAAAAGTCTTATTAAAGTCAGGAAGTTGGAGTAAAGGAGCATGTGTCAACTTATCTTTCAATACCGTGAAGGCTTCTTCCTGTGCGGTACCCCAAACAAAAGGCACATCCTTCTTTGTAAGCTCATTGAGAGGTGGAGCAATGGTGCTAAAGTCTCTCACAAAACGCCTATAGAAACCAGCGAGTCCAAGAAAACTCCTCACTTGTGTGACCGTTTTGGGCCGCGGCCAACTCTCAATAGCTTCAATCTTGGCTTTATCAACTTCAATTCCTTGTGGAGTAACAACATAGCCAAGAAAAGATACTCGGTCGGTGCAAAGGTGCACTTCCCAAGGTTACCAAACAAGCGTGCATCACGTAGAGCATTAAAAACAACACGTAAATGTTCCAAATGTTCTTCCAAAGATTTGCTATAAATCAGTATATCATCAAAGTAAACTACCACAAATCGTCAATGAAAGCACGTAAAACTTCGTTCATTAATCTCATGAAAGTACTAGGTGCATTAGTTAACCCAAAAGGCATGACTAACCACTCATATAATCCAAACTTAGTTTTAAATGCTGTTTTCCATTCAT
>JAHIAM010004561.1:0-34920 GCA_021605205.1 Aegilops longissima
ATGGAATCTATAGGAAGGATGAATTAAACTTGTACAAGAGTTGAAGTGGGCCCATAACCCACCAGGCCCGGGATTTTGAAAAGGCAGTGTAACCTTGATGAAGGAAGAAATTTGGAAGAATCGATGATCCTCAGCATCCGTTTACGTAGGAGATTCATAAAAACCTAAGAGTGGTGATAACGATAGATGTTTTGTTTGGTTTGCGAAACCATGGATTTACTAGAACCCGGTTAGAACAAGAAGAATTCCCAATGCTTGTGAGTATGCCCAAGTGTTAGAATCGTGAGTCCTTGTTCGTATGGTAATGATTCAGTCTGAGATGGATTGGCTATCACAAGACTTCTATCATGAACTATCATATGTTGATGGAAAATCAGAGGACTTGAAAACCTTTGAGAAGAGTGTATGATAAGCCATAAAACCATAGAATGGTAGAGTTGATGAAACCCCCTCTTAACTGGCAACCGATTTGCCAATAAGTAGGTTATACGGTGTGAGTTCAACCCGGACCAGTTTTACTGCGGGGAGAAACCATAAATTGTAGACCACCATGAATATTTCGATAGTTGTCTAGAATGGACCTGAGACCTATCAGCTAAGAAGAATCCGATCTCGGACAAACTTCAACAGCGACGAAGGCCAAGATTACGAGGAAAACTCTATGCTACTGACAAAGAGCTTTGGTGAAAGAAAGAGCTGTTATGGGATATGTGAAGAGACATACATTGTACGGCACTCGAGAGAAATATGAGTTTATTGGAACTATAACGCTTGCTTTTAAGTGTGGTAGCACACTGAACCATTAAGACCAGCGGATCATGACCGACCCCCAGCCCTACCTTTTCTTGCTAGCCTCTTGAATCTAGGGGCGAGATTCATTTTAAATGTGTTAGGTTTGTAACATCCCAAAATTCTAAATTTTGGAATGTTATATTAGATAAATAACTATGCTTGTTGTGCGATTGTTGGTTTGATTGAATGAGGTAAGTGTTGAGTATTTGAAACTTTTGAAAGTTGAATGAGTGGGAATGAAATAGCTTTCCCAAGACCTTCTCTTTGCCTTTTTGGATCTCAATGAATTCAAATTCATTTCAACACAAAACCTAGAGTGAAGATGACATGACTTTCTTCCATTTGGAATGAAAAGAGTTTTGAAAAGGATTTGAATTTCATCAGGAATATTTCAAATTCAAAGCTTTATGCAACTCAATGATTTTTCATGAGGGAAGATAAAATGACTTCTTCAATTATATGAAATATGAGTTGGAAGTTAAAAGTATCAAGTTGAAAGTCATTTGAAAGTGCTTTGAAACCTTCTTTCAAATTTTGAGTTTTGAACTTGAATTCAAACTTTGCAAAGTGGGAATCATTTCCAAAACTATGCACGATAAATACTTGATCAAAGCATGAGAGGTAAACATGACACTCCAAAAATATCGGAGAAACAATGCCAAAAGTTTTGAATTCAAATTTGGGTTTTATTTGAATTTAAGAAAAATGGATTTTTATCAAAGTTTGGATTTTGCCTTTGGAAAAATGTTCAAATGAAAGGAATATTCCCTGAGTCATTTTGGTATATATACCCTATATAAAATATTTATAGTTATTGTTTATTTCTGTTTTTGTTTAATAAAAAAATTCAAAAATTAGAAAAACCCCCAGTGACCCAATTACTAATGACCCGGGTAAAAACCCCCACCCAGCCATGGCTGGCCGGAGGCCAGCGGCCGGCAATAAACCCTCCTTCGCTTGCTTTTGAAAACCCTTGGCGGTCGTGCTTCGCCTCGCCCCTCTCTCTCTCTCTCACCAAGCAGTGAGCCACCCCCACTTCGTCAGCCACCCGCCCACTCTGTCGCGCCGCCATGATCGCCGGATCCAGAAGGATCCGGGATCTCAAATCCTCGATCGCCCATGGCTAAGTGAGGCCCACCTATCATGGTGCGCTTTCCCATTCCCCCTAGCCCTCGCGGAGACCTCTCCCCCTCGCACGAGGCTCATGCCGGAGCAGAGAGCACCGCCAGCGCCAATGCTTGTTCAGCCAGCCTGACCACCGAGCTAGCTTTGAGACACCTCCGGACTCCCCTGTTCTGTTCCACCTCCCGTCACCCTGCCTTGACCTCCAGGCATGAACTTAAATGTGTGCGTCGATCACCAGAATGCCACCGCCACCTCGAGCTACTTCTTGGGCAAACTCGACCACCCGAACTTCACCCTTCAACCCCCCACTAGCTCATACTCATGGCATGAATCATAGTCTTCGCCGGACCAGAACTTCCTTGCATCGTTGTCCATGCAACCTTCAATAATCATAAATCGTCTTCCCGATGATCGCCGGAGACCAGATTGGATCTAGATCGTGGGGTCTGAATTATATCCCCAGAAGATGCGGTCTATTTTAAAAGCGGTTTATTTCCGGTTTATTCTGGTTTAGTTAGATTAATTTAAACCGCCCGATTCGATTAAACCCTAGGACCGTTTAGGTTATTTTTCACATGATGTCATAGTTTAGGCCCATTAGGCCCTTTTTTCTTTATTTTTGTTTCTGTTTTAATGAGAATAGTTTACTGATTTGAAAAATTCATATCTTTTATTCTGTTTAATATTTTTAGTGATTCTTTTTTTGCTGGGTTGAAAATTTTACTGTATTTTCTGTAGAATATATGTAGCTATGTTAAAATTAATTAAAATTGCTTTAATTTAGTTTTAGTCAGAATAGTAAATCTGCTATAACTTGAGTTAAAAAATTATTTTGGATGATTCTTTTTGTCCCAACTTCATTTTGACATTGCCAAACCATAGGAATTAATTTGGGTATTTTAGGATTAATAAATAAATTAGATTTAAGCAGACCTTATTAATCTAATTAATTAACTAGCTCCTGTTTTCCTAATATTTTAATTAGTAAATAAATTTATTTTAACGCGATTGTGATTGATTATTCTAGGATTAGTTCTGTCACTCTAATAGATGAACTTTTTATTTATAATTAATAAAAGTTTTATTTTATTTTTCTTAATAGAAATTGGATTAAGCCTAATAGGAGTTTTATAATAGATTTTAAATTAATTCTTTTTGCTCCTAGTTGCTTAGTGAATTCTTTTACATTAAGTTAACCTAAAACCATGATTAAGTTATGTTGGGAAATTTTTGTTATATAAAAACTATTCTAGCTATTGTTTGAAGTAGGAAAAACTTTAGAATGGGTTCTTCTTTGAGTTTTCCTTTGGATTTTAATTTGGTTGTTTTGGTGTGTTATGTTACTTTGTTATGCTATTGTGTTATGTGATCCTCATGCTATATGCTTATTATAGTTATTGTTTGCCTCGATAGAATGTCCGGGATGCAGACTTTGCTACTCTAGTCCCTAGTTTTGAAGATGCGTCAACAAAGGCAAATTCACTTTGACCATGCTTTCATACCTATGTTTTATTGCATTTAGTGACATCTTTGCAACCACCCCTCGGTAGTGTTATTGAATCCTTGTAGTTGAGGTAGTATGCATGAGGTAGGAACCCATCATTCTCAATGCCAAGCCGGGCGTTATTTATTGTAATGCTACGCTATAGTGTGAGAGGGTTGGTGTGAGTACTCGGGAGTGGTGTGAGAATGGAGATTCTATGTCAATGGCGACAACTCCATGATGGAATCTGCAAGGACTGCATCTTCAAGGCCTCAAGACTTCAAGACTCAGACAAAATTCAATCCACACTCTTTGGGTGAAGGGGCGGTTGTGGGCACCTGGAGAAACCGAGTGGTTGGCCGGGATGCATGAAGCTCCATGACATCTTGCGAAGCTTCACCAGGACTCAAAGACGGAAGAATACTTCAGCAGGAAGCTTACATACCAGCCGCAAGTCATTATAGACTCTGGTTTGGTTGACCAGAGTTGTGACTCGTTGGTACAGGGGCCAGTACTTGCGATGTAGAGACTACGGTGAGATGGGTTGAAATGCGGACGATGGTCGGGAGGAACTCTTTGGAAGACCATGTTTGGAGGTCTTGTTCTCAAACCTACTCTGAAGTCACGAGAGCGTAAAGGAAGGATCGAATCTTGTGGGTAAAGTGTACAAACCTCTGCGAGAGGTTTAAACCTAATCGATTAACCGTGTCCCGGTTCTGGACAATTTGAGCCTCTGGACTTGGATCTATCTCGGAACTCTCACTCCCGGATGATAGCTTAATTGTTGGGCAACTTATGATGATTTGGGCTATGAGACATTGGTTGGCGGAACCATGTCATGATAGAAAACTCCATATCTGAGACTTCATTTATTCCTTTGATGTAGGAAAATAAAACCAGCTTTTACGCAAAACAAAATTCAGACACAAAGCCACAAAAGCCATATTGCATATAGTATGTTTTTATCATCTATTTTCTCATGTTGTGATCTTGCGGTACATTCAATGTCTTACGGCCTACAATTGCTGGCAATATCATGTTGCGGAATTTTCTTCAAACAGTAAGATCGCAGATGCAGTTACGGTCTACACTCAACTTTGCGATGGGCGTTGATGGGACTCCACACCCGACTATTTGTTTCAACTTGTGACTTATGAGGTATATATCAGTTTTATATTATTTATACATGTGATTGCACTTTGATATATACATTGATGTCTTGTATGTGCCCGACATCTTGATCGAGGGATGTACCGAGATACGAAGACTCGACCGTCAAAGAATTAGGTGCGCTTCGATTGGAAGTCAGGCGAAAAAGGGCAAATATGGAGACCTATTGTGCGCAACTCAAAGGTCCTGAAACTCCATGGAATACCTTAAAATAAATAAATAAAATCATCATCGGAGAGATGAAGGGCGAGGCCACCACCACTCACTGGGGTGGGCCGCGCCTTCCCCCCTGAAGCGCGCCCTACCGTGGGCCCACAGTGGCTCTCGATGCCCATCTTCTCCTATATGAGCTCTTTCATGAGAAAAAAAATCATAAGCAACCTTTCAGAATGATACTCCATACATATAGTGAGACAAATGGAACCAATCTAGAGCTCCGGTGAGCTGTTCTCTGAGGACACTTCCCCTGGGAGGAAATCATCGCCATCGTCATCATCAATGCTCCTTTCATCAGGGAAGGCAATCTCCATCAACATCTTCACCAACACCATCTCATCTCAAACCCTAGTTCATCTCTTGTATCAATTCTTGTCTCCAAGTCGGGATTGATGCTAGTTGGTTGCTAGTAGTGTTGATTACTCCTTTTTAATTGATGCTAGTTGGTTTATTTGGTGGAGAGATTATATGTTCAGATCCTTTATGCATCATTACCCTATTGATTATGAACATGAATATGCTTTAGTGAGTAATTCGTTTGTTCACGAGGACAAGGAGAAGTCTTGCTATTAGTAGTCATGTGAATTTGGTATTAGTTTGATATTTTGATGAGATGTATGTTGTCTAGCCTCTAGTGGTGTTATGTGAACATCGACTACATAACACTTCACCATTATTGGGCCTAGAGGAAGGCATTGGGAAGTAATAAGTAGATGATGGGTTGCTAGGAGTGACAAAAGCTTAAAGCCTAGTTTATCGTTGGTTAAATGAAAGCTGATTTGAGTCCATATGTTTCATGCTATGGTTGGGTTTACCTTAATACTTTTGTTGTAGTTGCGGATGCTTGCAATAGGAGTTAATCATAAGTGGTATGCTTGTTCAAGTAGAAGCAGCACCCAAGCACCGGTCCACCCACATATCAAATTATCAAAATAAAACAGCGAATCATATGAGCATGATGAAAACTAGCTTGCGATATTCCCATGTGTCCTCGGGAGGCTTTTCCTATCAAAGAGTTTGTCCAGGCTTTTCCTTTTGATACAAAAGTTGGGCCACTTGATGCACTTTATTTACTTTTATTACTTGTTGCTTTCGTTACAATTTATCTTATCACAAAACTACATTACCTCTTATTTCCGATTGCCACGAGAGAATACCTTCTTGCAAGCCACTTATCATTTCCTTATCTCCTCGTTGGGTTCGTCACTCTTACTTATCGAAAGGACTCGATAGATCTATTACTTGTGGGTCATCAAGACTCTTTTAAGGGCCGTTAGTTGCAGTTGTAGCGTAACTTTGGTAAGTGGAATTTAATGAGGAAAAATTTATATAGTGTGCTGAAATTTTACATCACTTATTACTATGGAAAGTAATTCTATGAGGGGCTTGTTAGGGGTATCTTCACCCCGTCGAGTGAAACAAAGTTGCTCCTCAACCTACTGAACCTATTGAAAATGAAACTCCTTTTGAATTTCCTTGGGTATGATGGAAAAACTACTAGCTAATCCTTTTACGGAGATGGAACAAAGCATCTGACGAACATCTACGCTCGTGGATGATATTTGTGGACTATTTAAGCTTGCGGGTATACCCGATGATTTTGTTAAGAAGAAGGCTTTCCCTTTATCTTTGGAGGAGGCGCATTGACATGGTATAGGCTATGTGATGATCTGAGATCATGGAACTATAAAAGAGTGAAGTGGAATTTCATCAAAAGTATTACCCTATGCATCTTGTTCATCGTGATCGCAATTATATATATAATTGTTGGCCTCATGAAGGGAAAGCATCGCTCAAGCTTGGGGAGGCTTAAATCAATGTTATATTCATACGCCCCAATCATGACCTCTCAAGAAACAATTCTTCAGAATTTTTATGCTAAACTTCGATAACAATCGCACCATGCTCGATACTTCTTGTCTTTGGCTCTTTTATGATGAAGACTATTGAATTCAGATGGAATTTATTGGATAAAATAAGATGCAACTTTTAAGATTGGGACCTCGACAAAGGTAAGTGGGGTGTGACACATAAGTTTGATTGTGTTAAATCTTTTATGGATACTGATATTATCATTAAGTTTAGCTTTAAATATGGACTTGACTCTTTGAGATAGTAGCTTCTTTACGTGAATCTTTGCTACTTATGTTGATCTCCCTAAGGAGAAGTGGTTTAAATATCATCCTCCCATAGAAGTAAAAGTAGCTACACCTATTAAAGTTGAAGAAAGACATCACTTACAATGATCCTATTGTTTCTACTTCTTATGTTGAGAAACACCTTTCCTGTTAGAATGAAGGATCATGCTAAAGCTTCAACTGTTGTTTGTAAAAGCAATACTAGAACTTATACACTACCAGAGCAAGTCAAGTAGAACCTAATATTGCTATTGTTAAAGATATCTTAATACGATAATATTGATGGGCATGTCATTCAATTCTATGGTGAAGCTGCTAGAATTGCTAAACCACATGATAGAGATAAACATAGACTGTGGTAGACACAGTAGTATTTCACATTAAAATAGGAGATCATTGTTATCATGGCTTATGTGATATGGGTGCTAGTGCTAGTGTTATACCCATTGACTTATAAAAGAAATTATGCATGATATACGCTTCTGCTTGAGTTAGAAGATATTGATGTTACAATTAAACTTGCCAATAGAGATACTATTTCACCGGTGGGAATTGTTAGAGATGTTGAAGTCTTGTGTAGAAGCTAAATATCCTGCTGATTTTCTTGTTCTTGGTTCTCCAGGAATATCTTTTGTCCCATTATATTTAGTAGACCCTTCTTGAATATTGTTAATGCTAAGATAGAGTGCAAAAAGAATATTTGTTACTATTGGCTTGGATGATATGGTTCATGAGTTTAATTTCTCTAAATTTAGTAAACAACATCGTGAGGAAGAATTGCCTAGTAAGTATGAAATTATTGGTCTTGCTTCTATTCTTGGTACCTCCTAGTGATCCTTTGGAACACTATTTGCTAGACCATGAAATGATATGTTTATGAATGAAAGAAAGGAAATAGATGAAGTATTCTTTAAACAAGAACCTATACGAAACACAATTTGCATGTTGAAATCCTAGGGATCCTCCTCCACCCAAGGGTGATCCGTGTTTGAGCTTAAACCGTTGCACGATAATCTTAAATATGCTTATCTTGATGAAAAGAAAATATATCCTGTTATTATTAGTGCTAACCTTCGAGAGCATGAAGAAAGATTATTGAAAACTACGAAGAAGCTTTACGTGCAGCTATTGGATATACTCTCGATGATCTTAAGGGCATTAGTCCCTCTATACAAACATCAAATAAATTTGGAAGCGGATGCCAAACCAGTTCGTGATCCTCAACGACGTTTGAATCCTAAAATGAAAGAAGTGGTAAGGAAAAGAAATACTCAAGCTTACGGAGGCGGGTATAATTTATCTAGTTCTTTGATAGTCGAGTGGTTAAGTCTGTCCATTGTGTCCCTAAGAAGGAGGTATTCTTGTTGTCCCTAATGATAAAGATGAATTGATTCCGCAAAGAATTATTACAAGTTATAGGATGGTAATTGATTTCCTAAAATTAAATAAAGCTACTAAGAAAGATCATTACCCCTTACTTTTATTGATCAAATGCTAGAAAGATTATGCAAACATACACATTATTGCTTTCTAGATGGTTATACGGTTTCTCTCAAATACCCGTGTAAATAAAGATCAATCAAAGACTACTTTTACATGCCCTTTTGGTACTTTTGCTTATAGGCGTATACCTTTTGGTTTATGTAATGCACTTGCTACCTTTCAAAGATGCATGATGGCTATATTCTCGACAAATACGTGGAAAGATTTGTGAGAGTTTTCATGGGCGACTTTTCCATCTATGGATCCTCTTTTGACGATTGCTTGAGCAATCTTGATCGATTTCTTGAGAGTGAAGAAACTAATCTTGTCTTGAATTGGGAAAAGTGCCACTTTATGGTTAATGAAGGTATTGTCTTGGGGCACAAAGTTTCGAAAAAGTATTGAAGATGATAAAAGCCAAGGTTGATGCTATTGAAAAGATGCCATGTCCCAAGGACATCAAAGGTAAAAGTTTCCTTGGTCACTTAGGGTTTTATAGGAGGTTCATTAAGGTCTTATCAAAATTTCTCGACCTCGACTAATTTATTAAAAATATATGTACCATTTGTCTTTCATGATGATTGTGTAGAAGCATTTGAAATACTTAAGAAAGCATTAATCTCGCACTTTTTATTTGACCACCGATTGGAATTTACCTTTGAAATTATGTGTGATGCTAGTGATTATGTTGTGAGTGCTGTTCTAGGCAAGAGTTGATAAGAGTTAAATGTTATCCATTATGCTAGTAATACTCTAGACAATGCTCAAAGAAATTATGCTACTACAAAGGAACTTTTAGCGATTGTGTTTGCTTGTGATAAATTCAGACCCTACATTGTTGATTCTAAAGTAACTATTCACACGATCATGTTGCTATTAAATATCTTATGGAAAAGAAAGATGCTAAACCTAGACTTATTAGATGGGTTCTCTTCTGCAAAATTTGATTTGCATATTGTTGATAGAAAAAGGTAAGAACCCGTTCTTGACAACTTATCTAGGTTAGAGAATGTTCTTGATGACCCACTACCTATTGATGATAGCTTTCACGATGAACAATTAAATGTCATAAAAGCACTTCTGTAGCACTCCATGGTATATTGATTATGCTAATTATATTGTTCCTAAATTTATACCACCTAGATTCACATACCAACAAAAGAAAAAGTTCTTTTATGATTTGAGACATTACTTTTGGGATGATCCACATATTTATAAAGAAGAGGTATATGGTGTTATTAGGCGTTGTGTACTGAGCATGAACGAGGAGGAGATCCTACACAAGTGTCACTCCAGAAGCTTATGGAGGACACCACGCTAGAGATAGAACTGCACATAAGGTATTGCAATCTGGTTTTATTGGCCTATTCTCTTCAAGGATGCCCGTAAGTTTGTTTTGTCTTGTGATGAATGTCAAAGAATTGGTAATATTAGTAGATGTCAAGAAATGCCTATGAATTATTCACTTGTTATTGAACCATTTGATGTTTGGGGCTTTGATTATATGGGACCTTTTCACGCCTCTAATGGATATACACATATTTTAGTTCTGCTTTTGTTGATTACGTTACTAAGTGGGTAGAAGCTATTCCAACTAGTAGTGTTGATCATAACACTTCTATTAAAATGCTTAGGAAGTTACTTTTCGAGGTTTGGAGTCCCTAGATATTTAATGACTGATGGTGGTTCACACTTTATACATGGTGCTTTCCGTAAAATGCTTGCTAAATATGATGTTAATCATAGGAATTGCATCTCCATATCACCCTTGATCTAGTGGTCAAGTAGAATTGAGTAATAGAGAGCTCAAATTAATTTTGCAAAAGACTGTTAATAGGTCTAGAAAGAATTGGTCCGAAAACTTGATGATGCATTATGGTCCTATAGAACGCACATAAGAATCCTATGGGTATGTCTCCGTATAAAATGGTTTATGGAAAAGCATGTCACTTACCTCTCGAACTAGAACATAAGGCATATTGGGCTATAAAAGAGATCAACTATGATTTCAAACTTGCGGTGAGAAGGGTTATTTGATATTAGCTCACTTGATGAATGGAGGCAAGCCTATGAAAATGCCCAAGTTATTTAAAGAAAAAGTTAAAAGATGGCATGACAAAGGATACAAAAGCGTGGGTTTAATGTAGGTGATTATGTATTGCTATACAACTCTCGTTTAAGATTTTTGCGGAAAACTTCTCTCTAAATGGGAAGGTCCCTGATTATCGAGGAGGTCTCTGGATTCGGTGCCATAAAATCAACAACGAGAGGCACAAATCCGAAGGTGGTAAGCAGTCGAAAGAATCAAACATTATATCTTAGGTAATCCCATAAATGTTGAAACCAATATTATTGAAACCGTCACGGAGAAATACATAAAGGCACACTTTCCGAGCGTTCAGGACTTCGGAAAAGGAATAGGTATGTGTTATGGTAAATAAACCGACTCCAAAACAAATTCTAGGGCAATATTTCTCCGTTTTGGAATATTTAGAAAAATAGAAAAATAAGTACCATCCAGGAGGACACGAGGCCTCCATGAGGGGGTGGAGGCGCGCCCCTACCTCGTGAGCACCTCGTGTGCCCTCCGGACTCCGTTTTCTTTTACGATCGTGCTTTGGTGGGTAAAATTCATTATATATTCTCCGAAGGTTTTGATGACCCGTATCATGCAGATATCCTATGTTTCGTTTGAGAGCTGTTTAAGATTTACAGATTTGAGGGACTCAGGAACTCGATCATCCTTCTGTGACGGTGAGCCTATGCCATGGAAGGTGGGCGACAAACTTGCATCATCAACAACACCTCACATCAACAACAAATAAGGAGACATAATCACATGGGTATGGGCACTCCCCTAGGCAAGCTGCCAAGCTTGGGGAGGTGCCCGGTATCATATCCTGCATCACAACTCCTATCCTTACCGTTTTTTCTTAGTTCGATCCTATTAGTAGTATCTTGATTTAGTAGAATAAAGTCATGGCATGATCTAGTTTTGAAGTTTTGCTTTATGATTCCTCTATATAATCAGTCCGTGAGCTATATAATAAAGACTGAGTGTTGAGTCAAGGGCTTGTATATTTTGCATATGATCTTGGGTGATCAGAAGAAAAAGAATAAAAAAGAATCAAAGTTCATATTGATCTTATTGAGAGTAATTACTTCACATAAAAAGAGTATGATGATTAAAAGTTGTTGGGAGTTGGAAAATATAGCTTTGGTCATTGTTGCAATTAATAGGAAGTAATAAAGGAGAGAGTTTCACATATAGATATATTATCATTGACATCTTTTATGATTGGGAGCACTCATTAAAATATGACATGCTAAAGAGTTGATGTTGGACAAGGAAGACAACATAATGAGTTATGTTTTCTTATATAGAGGTAAAATATGTTGTCATGGTTCCTCTAACATGTTGAACTTGCCTTTCCCCCTCATGCTAGCCAAATTCTCGGCCAAGTAGAGATACTACTTGTGCTTCAAATACTCTTAAACCAGTTTAGCCATGAGAGTCCACCATATCTACCTATGGATTGAGTAAGATCCTTCAAATAAGTTGTCATCAGTTGCAAGCAATAAAAATTGTTCTTTAAATATGCATGACTTATTAGTGCAGAGAAATAAGTTTTGTACGAACTTGTTGTGGAGCGCAATAAAAGCAATAATTTTGCATAATAAAGGTTCACATACAAAGGCGATATAAAGTGACTTTCTTTTTGCATTTTGATTTTGTGCATCAAACCATAAAAGCGCATAACCTCGCTTCCCTCTGTAAAAGACCTATCTTTATTATTATCCTCTACCTTATGCAAAGTCACGGTGATCTTCACCTTTCCTTTTCATTTTATCCTTTGGCAGCCAACATGCTTGGAAGAACATGATATATATATATATATATATATATATATATATATATATATATATATATATATATATCTATATATATATGTAGAAGGGCATGAATTATTATCATTGACATTACCCTGAGAGGTAAAAGGTTGTAAAAACAAAACTACAAGCCCCTATCTTTCTGTGTCCGTTAAAACTCCGTAACCACAAGTATTGCGTGAGTGCTAAAATTATGAAAGACTAAGTGATAGTTGACTATGTGGACTTGCTTTTAAGCTCGACATAGACTCTTTCCGATGTTATGATAAAGTGCAATTGTTTTAATGACTAAGGGTATAATTTATTTGGTGCTCAATAAGGTTTACGATTCATACTTTGGCTTTGAAAAGATCATCAATTGAACATGAGTAATCATATGACATAATCTATTTATGTTGTTGCATTCTGAAATAATCATGATGCCTTCATGTCCGTATTTTATTTTTTATCGACGCCTCTACCTCTAAACATGAGGACATATTTATTGTTATCGGCTTTTAAGCTTGAGGACAAGCGAGGTCTAAACAGGGGAGTTGATCGTCCATTTGCATCATGCTTTTATATCGATATTTATCGCATTATGGGCTGTTATTTCACGTTATGTCACAATACTTATGGCTATTCTCTCTTATTTTACAAGGTTTACCATGAAGAGGGAATGCCACTTTAAGATTCGGATGGAAATGGAGCAAATATTGGATACCTATACTGCGCAACTTCAAAGTCCTAAAACTCCATGAATACCTTAAAATACATAAAGAAAAATAAATGGCAAAGATGAAGGCAGGGACACACACTCACGAGGGTGGGCAGCGCCCTCCCCAGGCGCTACTCGTGGGCCTTGTGGCTCTCCGTGCCCATCTTCTCCTATATGAGCTCTTCGATGAGAAAAAAATCATAAGCAACCTTTGAGGGCGAGACTCACATGCCAGAGTGGAACCAATCTGGGGCTCCGTGGGCTGTTACTGTAGGGACACTTCCCTCAGGAGAGAAATCGCCATCTCCATCATCATCCTGTGCTCTCCTCTCATCGGAGAGGGCAATCTCCATCAACATCTTCACACACTCATCTCAACTCCAAACCCTAGTACATCTCTTGTATCAATACTTGTCTCCATGTCCAGATTGGTGCTAGTAGGTTGCTAGTAGTGTTGATTACTCCTTGTAGTTGATGCTAGTTGGTTTATTTGGTGGAAGATTATATGTTGAGATCCTTTATGCATTATTACCCGTCTGATTATGAACATGAATATGCTTTGTGAGTGAATTACGTTTGTTCTTGAGGACAAGGGAGAATTCTTGCTATTAGTAGTCATGTGAATTTGGTGTTAGATTCGATATTTTGATGAGATGTATGTTGTCCTAGCCTCTAGTGGTGTTATGTGAGCATCGACTACATAACACTTCACCATTATTTGGGCCTAGAGGAAGGCATTGGAAAGTAATAAGTAGATGATGGGTTGCTAAGAGTGACATAAGCTTAAACCCTAGTTTATGTGTTGCTTAGTAAAGGCTGATTTGGATCCATATGTTTCATGCTATGGTTAGGTTTACCTTAATAATTTTGTTGTAGTTGAGGATGCTTGCAATAGAGGTTAATCATAAGTGGGATGCTTGTTCAAGTAAGAAACACCCAAGCACGATCCACCACATATCAAATTATCAAAATGTAAAATGCGAATCATATGAGCGTGATGAAAACTAACAGCGATATTCCCATGTGTCCTCGGGGCGCTTTTCCTATCATAAGAGTTTGTGCAGGCTTGTCCTTTGCTACAAAAGTTAGGCCACCTTGCTGCACTTTATTTACTTTTGTTACTTGTTATAGTTACAATTTATCTTATCACAAAACTTCTCATTACCACTTATTTGATGCTTGCGGAGAATACCTTCTTGAAAGCTGAGCATTTCATACGCTCTCTCGTTGGGTTCGACACTCTTACTTATCGAAAGTACTCGATAGATCCCCTAAACATGTGGTCATCAATGGCGCACTAGGTCCATAATAGGGACTTTGTGTATGTTCTCGAAATCGTTTGTTGAGTGCTCATTGAGAAAGTTTATATACAAGTTTCTGAGCGAACTACTTAAGAAAAGTTCTCAAAAGTTCCACAATGAAAAGAATCCTTTGGAAGCATCTGGTTATCATAGCGTTTTAACTACTTGTGGACCCAAAAGCGGACTCCGTATGGTCGGATATCCATGTTTGATTAACCTTTGCATAAAGCTGATTCGAGCGACAATTATAGACAAGTTCTTGTGCGGTTGCATTCGATTTTTCATTCTGCTTCACTAAACATCTCCATATGAGATCCAATTACTTGTAGGAAATGCAGGAGACCTCAGGTATGATGATGCACTAGGTCCATAGCTGGGACTTTGTGTATGTTCTCAAAATCGTTTGTCGAGTGCACATTAAGAAAGATTCTATACTAGTTTTGAATGAACTCCTTAGAAAATTTCTCCAAAGTTCCATGTGAAAGAACCCTTTGAAGCTGTATGGTCGTCTGGCGTTTGACTACTTGTGGAGCCAAAAGCGGACTCTGTATGAGTGGAATATCCATGTTCCGTTAACATACTGCATAAAACTAATTCCGAGCAGCGATTCTGAGACTAGTTCTTGTGTAGTTGCATTCGATTTTTCCATTCTACTACTAAACTTCTCCATATGAGATCCAATTACTTGTGGGAAATGCAAGATACCTCAGTTATGCCGATGCACAAGGTCCATAGCACGGGACTTTGTGTATGTTCTCCGAAATCGTTTGTCAGTGCACATTGAGAAAGTTTATATACAAGTTTCGAACGAACTACTTAAGAAAAGTTCTCCAAAAGTTCCTGTGAAAGAATCCTTTGAAGCATCTGTGGTTATCATAGCGTTTGACTACTTGTGGACCCAAAGCGGACTCCGTGTAAGTCGGATATCCATGTTTCGATTAACCTTTATAAAGCCCGATTCGAGCGACATTTCTGAGAATAGTTCTTGTGTAGATTTATTCGATTTTTCCATTCTACTTCACTAAACATCTCCATTTGAGATCCAATTACTTGTAGGTAAATGCAAGAGATCTTAGTTTATGATGATGCACTAGGTCCATAGCTGGGACTTTGTGTATGTTCTCGAAAATCGTTTATCGAGTGCACATTAAGAAAAGATTCTATACAAGTTTTTGAATGAACTCCTTAAGAAAATTTCTCCAAAAGTTCCATGTGAAAGAACCCTTTGAAGCATATAAAGTGCGTCACAAACGTTTTGACTACTTGTAGAACCAAAATGGACTTCGTTATGAGTCAGATATCCATGTTTCGATTAACCGCGCTCAAAAGCTGATTCAGACGACGATTCTGAGACTAGTTCTTGTTTAGTTGCATTCGATTTTTCCATTCTACTTCACTAAACATCTCCATATGAGATCCAATTAATTGTGAGGAAATGCAAGAGACCTCAATTATGATGATGCACTAGGTCCTGCATTTTGGACTTTGTGTGTATTCTCGAAATACGTTTGTCGAGTGCTCATTAAGAAAGTTTCTATACAAGTTTCTGAATGAACTACTTAAGATAAGTTCTCCAAAGAGTTCCCTGTGAAAGAATCCTTTGAAGCATCTGGTTATCGGAAGAGTTTTGACTACTTGTGGACCCAAAGCGGACTCGTATGAGTCGAGATATCCATGTTTCGATTAACAACTGCATAAAGCTGATTCGAGCAGCGATTCTGAGAATAGTTCTTGTGTAGTTGCATTCGATTTTTCCATTCTACTTCACTAATTGTCTCCATATGAGATCCAATTACTTGTAGGTAAATGCAAGAGATCTTGGTTATGATGATGCACTAGGTCCATAGCTGGGACTTTGTGTATGTTCTCGAAATCGTTTGTCGAGTGCACATTAAGAAAGATTCTATACAAGTTTTTGAATGAACTCCTTAGAAAATTTCTCCAAAAGTTCCATGTGAAAGAACCCTTTGAAATATAGTGCGTCACAAAGTTTTGACTACTTGTGGACCCAAAAGCGGACTCCGTATGAGTCGAGATATCCTTGTTTCGATTAACACGCCCCAAACTGATTCGAGCGATAATTCTGAGACAAGTTCTTGTGTAGTTGCATTCGATTTTTTCATTCTACTTCACTAAACATCTCCATATCAGATCCAATTACTTGTGGGAAAATGTAGAGACCTCGAGTATGATGATGCACTAGGTCCATAGGTGGGACTTTGTGTATGTTATGCGTGTCTCGTTTGTCGAGTGCTCATTAAGAAAGTTTCTATAAAGTTTACGTAGCAACTTCTTAAGAATAGATCTCCAAAGTTCCCTCGGGAAGAAATCCTTTGAAGCATCACGGTAGTCAAAAGCGTTTGACTACGTGGAACCAAAAGCGGACTCGATGTAGGTGGGATATCCAGATTGATTAACCTTTGGGCAAAACGATTCCAAGCAGCGATTCTGAGACTAGTTCTTGTGTAGTTTGCATTTGATTTTTCAATTCTACTTCACTAAACATCTCCATATGAGATCCAATTACTTGTAGGAAATGCTGAAGACCTCGGTTATGATGATGCACTAGGTCCATAGTTGGGACTTTGTGTATGTTCTCGAAATTTGTTTGTCAAAGTGCTCATTAATTAAGTTTCATATAAGTTTACGAGCGAACTTTACTTAATATAAGTTCTCCAAAAGTTCCTTGTGAAAAGAATCCTTTGAAGCATTTTAACGTCCTGTCGTTTCTTTTCGCCTGTGGAGCCAAAATAGACTCCGTATGAGTCAAATATCCATGTTTAGATTAACCTTTGCAAAAAGCTGATTCGAACGACGATTCTGAACTAGTTCTTGTGTAGTTGCATTGATTTTTCTATTCTAATTCACTAAACATCTCCATATGAGATCCAATTACTTGTGAGGAAATGCAAGAGACCTCGGTTATGATGATGCACTAGGTCCATAGCTGGGACTTTGTGTATGTTTGCGTTTGTCGAGTGCTCATTAAAGAAAGTTTCTATACAAGTTTTCCTATGAACTCCTTAAGAAAAGTTCTCCAAAAGATCCCTGTGAAAGAATGCTTTGAAGCATCTAGTCATCACCAAAGTTTTGACTACTTGTGGAGCCAAAAGCGGACTCCATATAGTCAGTCATCCATGTTTCGATTAACACTGCATAAAAGCTGATTCGAGCAGCGATTCTGAGACTAATTTTTGTGTAGTTGCATTCGATTTTTCCATTCTACTTCACTAAACATCTCCATATGAGATCCAATATTACTTGCAGGAAATGCAAGAGACCTAGTTACTATGATGCACTAGGTCCATATCTGGGCCTTTTGTATGTTCTCGAAATCGTTTGTCGAGTGCTCATTAAGAAAGTTTCTATACAAGTTTGAAAGAACTCCTTAAGAAAAGTTCTACAAAGTTCCTGTGAAAGAATCGTTTGAAGCATCTGGTCCTCACAAACATTTTGACTACCGTGGAGCCAAAGCGGACTCATTATGGTCAGATATCCATGTTTGATTAACAACTGCTGAAAGCGATTCGAGCGACATTCTGACTAGTTCTTATAGTTGCATTCGATTTTTTCCATAGTTGGGACTTTTTTTTGGATCTCAATGAATTCAAATTCATTCCAACCAAAACCTAGGTGAAGATGACATGACTTTCTTCCATTTGGAATGAAAAGAGTTTTGAAAAATTTGAATTTCATCAGGAATATTTCAAATTCAAAGCTTTATGCAACTCAATGATTTTCATGAGGGAAGATAAAATGACTTCTTCAATTATATGAAATATGAGTTGGAAGTTAAAAGTATCAAGTTGAAAGTCATTTGAAAGTGCTTTGAAACCTTCTTTCAAATTTTGAGTTTTGAACTTGAATTCAAACTTTGGCAAGTGGGAATCATTTCCAAAACTATACGATAAATACTTGATCAACATGAAGGTAAACATGACACTCCAAAAATATCGGAGAAACAATGCCAAAAGTTTTGAATTCAAATTTGGGTTTTATTTGAATTTGAAAAAAATGGATTTTTATAAAGTTTGGATTTTGCCTTTGGAAAAATGTTCAAATGAAAGGAATATTCCCTGATCATTTTGGTATATATACCCTATATAAAATATTTAGATTGTGTTTTATTTCATTTTGTAAAAAATTAAAAATTAGAAAAACCCCCAGTGACCCAGTCTAATGACCAGTGTAAAAACCCCCAGGCGGCCCTGGCGAGAGGCAAACCAGCGCCCGGCAAGCCGGCCTCACTCGCCCAATACCGAAAAACCATGGCCGTTAGCCTTCGCCTCGCCCCTCTCTCTCTCTCTCACCAAGCAGTGAGCCCCACCCCCTTCGTCAGCCGCCCGCCCACTCTTTATGCGCCTTGATCGGATCCAGAAGGATCCGGGATCTTAAATCCTCGATCGCCCATGGCCCGAGGCCCGCCTATAATGGTGCCCTTTCCCATTCCCCCTAGCCCTCGCGGACCCCTCTCCCCCTGCACGAGGCTCATGCCGGAGCCGAGAGCACCGCCAGCATCGTGCTTGTTCAGCCACCCAAACCACCGAGCTAGCTTTGAGACACCTCCGGACTCCCCCGGCCTGTTCCACCTCCCGATGCCTACGCCCAGGCTTGAACACCGTGTGCGTCGATCACCAGAATGCCACCGCCACCTCGGGCTACTTCTTGGGCAAACTCGACCACCGAACTTCGCCCCGCCACCCAGGCTCCTTATACTTTTGGCAAAATCGCCGTCCGCCGGACCGAACGCCCGCCGCGTCGCCCGAGCATGCGTCGACCGTGCCGTCGTCTTCCCGATGATCGCCGGAAACCAGATTAGATCTAGATCGTGGGGTCTAGATTATATCCCCGAATCACGGTCTATTTAAAACCGGTTTATTCCGGTTTATTCTGTTTTAGTTAGATTAATTTAGACGACCCGATTCGATTAAACCCTAGGACCGTTTAGGTTATTTTTCACATACGGTCATAGTTTAGGCCCATTAGGCCCTTTTTTCTTTATTTTTGTTTCTGTTTTAACAAGAATAGTTTACTGTTTTGAAAAATTCATATCTTTTATTCTGTTTAATATTTTGGTGATTCTTTTTTTGCTGGGTTGAAAATTTTCTGTAGTTTCTGTAGAATATATGTAGCTATGTTAAAATTAATTAAAATTGCTTTAATTTAGTTTTAGTCAGAATAGTAAATCTGCTATAACTTGAGTTAAAAATTATTTTGGATGATTCTTTTTGTCCCAACTTCATTTTGACATTGCCAAACCATAGGAATTAATTTGGGTATTTTAGGATTAATAAATAAATAGATTTAAGCAGAACCTAAATCTAATTAATTAACTAGCTCCTGTTTTCCTAATATTTTAATTAGTAAATAAATTTATTTTAACTTGTGATTGATTATTCTAGGTTATTTCTGTCACTCTAATAGATGAACTTTTATTTATAATTAATAAAAGTTTTATTTTATTTTTCTTAATAGAAATTGGATTAAGCCTAATAGGAGTTTTATAATAGATTTTAAATTAATTCTTTTTGCTCCTAGTTGTAGTGAATTCTTTTACATTAAGTTAACCTAAAACCATGATTAAGTTATGTTAGGAAATTTTTGTTATATAAAACTATTCTAGCTATTGTTTGAAGTAGGAAAAACTTTGAATGGGTTCTTCTTTGAGTTTCCCTTTGGATTTTGATTTGGTTGTTTTGGTGTGTTATGTTACTTTGTTATGCTATTGTGTTATGTGATCCTCATGCTATATGCTTATTATAGTTATTGTTTGCCTCGATAAGTGTCCGGTCTGAGACTTGCTACTCTAATCCCTAGTTTTGAAGATCGTCAACAAGGCAAATTCACTTTGACCATGCTTTCATACCTATGTTTTATTGCATTTAGTGACATCTTTGCAACCACCTCGATAGTGTTATTGAATCCTTGTAGTTGAGTAGTATGCATGAGTGAGAACCCATCATTCTGTTACCAAGCCGGGCGTTATTTATTGTAATGCTACGCTATAGTCGGCGGGGTTTGGTGTGAGTACTCGGGAGTGGTGTGAGAATGGAGATTCTATGTCAATAGCGACAACTCCATGATGGAATCTGCAAGGACTGCATCTTCAAGGCCTCAAGACTTCAAGACTCAGACAAAATTCAATACACACTCTTTGAAGGGCGGTTGTGGGCACCTGGAGAAACCAGTGGTTGGCGGGATGCATGGAGCTCCATGACATCTTTGAAGCTTCACCCGGACTCAAAGACGGAAGAATACTTCAGCAGGAAGCTTACGTGCAAGCCTTAAGTCATTATAGGCTCTGGTTTGGTTGACCTTAGTTGTGACTCGTTGGGACGGTGCTAGCAGGATGTAGAACTACGGTAGGATGGGTTGAGTGCGGACGGTGGTCGGGAGGAACTCTTTGGAAGACCATGTTTGGTCATCTTGTTCTCAAACCTACTCTGGTCACGAGCGTAAAGAGAGGATCGAATCTTGTGGGTAAGTGTACAAACCTCTGCGGAGGTTTAAACCTAATCGATTAGCCGTGTCCCGGTTACGGACAATTTGAGCCTCTGGACTTGGATCTATCTCGGAACTCTCAACAGGATGATAACTTAATTGTGGGCAACTTATGATGATTTGGGCTATGAGACATTGGTTGGCGGAACCATGTCATGATAGAAAACTCCATAATACAGACTTCATTTATTCCTTTGATGTAGGAAAATAAAACCAGCTTTTACATAAACAAAATTCAGACACAAAGCCACAAAGCCATATTGCATATAGTATAGTTTTATCATCTATTTTCTCATGTTGTGATCTTGGGTACATTCAATGTCTTGACCTACTACTGCTGCGTATCATGTTGCGATATTTTCTTCCGACGGTAAGAATACGATGCAGTTCGGTCTACCTCAACTTTGCGATGGCGTTGATGGGACTCCACACCCGACTATTTGTTTCGCTGTGACTTATGAGGTATATATCAGTTTTATGTTATTTATACATGTGATTGCACTTTGATATATACATTGATGTCTTGTGTGTGCGGCATCTTGATCGAGGGATAACGCAGATACAAAGACTTGACATGCAAAGTCGAATTACTCGATTGGAATTCAGGTGGAAAAGGGCAAATATTGAGACCTATTCTGCGCAACTCAAAGGTCACGAAACTCCATGGAATACCTTAAAATAAATAAATAAAATCATCATCAAAGATGAAGGCAGGGGCCACCACCGCTCACTAGGGTGGGCCGCGCCTTCCCCCCAGAAGCGCCCCCTACCTGGGCCCACAGTGGCTCTCGATGCCCATCTTCTCCTATATGAGCTCTTTCATGAGAAAAAAAATCATAAGCAACCTTTGGGGCGATACTCGCGCCATGGTGAACCCAGTGGAACCAATCTAGGGCTCCGGCGGGCTGTTCTCTGAGGACACTTCCCTCAGGAGGAAATCATCGCCATCGTCATCATCAATGCTCCTTTCATCGGAGAAGGCAATCTCCATCAACATCTTCACGGCACCATCTCATCTCAAACCCTAGTTCATCTCTTGTATCAATTCTTGTCTCCAAGTCGGGATTGATGCTAGTAGGTTGCTAGTAGTGTTGATTACTCCTTTTAGTTGATGCTAGTTGGTTTATTTGGTGGAAGATTATATGTTCAGATCCTTTATACATCATTACCCCTCGATTATGAACATGAATATGCTTTGTGAGTAATTCGTTTGTTCACGAGGACAAGGAGAAGTCTTGCTATTAGTAGTCATGTGAATTTGGTATTAGTTTGATATTTTGATGAGATGTATGTTGTCTAGCCTCTAGTGGTGTTATGTGAACATCGACTACATAACACTTCACCATTATTGGGCCTAGAGGAAGGCATTGGGAGTAATAAGTAGATGATGGGTTGCTAGGAGTGACAAAAGCTTAAACCCTAGTTTATCGTTGGTTAAATGAAAGCTGATTTGGATCCATATGTTTCATGCTATGGTTAGGTTTACCTTAATACTTTTGTTGTAGTTGCGGATGCTTGCAATAGGGTTAATCATAAGTGGTATGCTTGTTCAAGTAGAACAGCACCCAAGCACCAGTCCACCATATCAAATTATCAAAGTAATCGAGCGAATCATATGAGCATGATGAAAACTAGCTTGCGATATTCCCATGTGTCCTCGAAGCTTTTCCTATCATAGAGTTTGTCAGGCTTTTCCTTTTGATACAAAAGTTGGGCCACTTGATGCACTTTATTTACTTTTATTACTTGTTGCTCGTTACAATTTATCTTATCACAAAACTACATTACCTCTTATTTGATGCCACGAGAGAATACCTTCTGAAAACCACTTATCATTTCATTCGCTCCTCGTTGGGTTCGTCACTCTTACTTATCGAAAGGACTAGATCCCCTATACTTGTGGGTCATCAAGACTCTTTTAAGCGCCGTTGCGAGTTATGGCGCCTTTGGTAAGTGGAATTTAGTAAGGAAAAATTTATATAGTGTGCTGAAATTTTACATCACTTGTTACTATGGAAAGTAATTCTATGGGGGCTTGTTAGGGTATCTTCACCCGTCGAGTGAAACAAGTTGCTCCTCAACCTACTGAACCTATTGAAAATGAAACTCCTTTTGAATTTCCTTGGTATGATGGAAAAAACTAGCTAATCCTTTTACGGAGATGGAACAAAGCATCTGACGAACATCTACGCTCGTGGATGATATTTGTGGACTATTTAAGCTTGCGGGTATACCCGATGATTTTGTTGAAGAAGGCTTTCCCTTTATCTTTGGAGGAGGCGCATTGACATGGTATAGGCTATGTGATGATACGAGATCATGGAACTATAAAAGAGTGAAATTGAATTTCATCAAAAGTATTACCCTATGCATCTTGTTCATCGTGATCGCAATTATATATATAATTGTTGGCCTCATGAAGGGAAAGCATCGCTCAAGCTTGGGGAGGCTTAAATCAATGTTATATTCATGCCCCAATCATGACCTCTCAAGAAACAATTCTTCAGAATTTTTATGCTCGACTTCGATAACAATCGCACCATGCTCGATACTTCTTGTCTTTGGCTCTTTTATGATGAAGACTATTGAATTCAGATGGAATTTATTGGATAAAATTAAATGCAACTTTTAAGATTGGGACCTCGACAAAGGTAAGGGGGTATGACACATAAGTTTGATTGTGTTAAATCTTTTATGGATACCGATATTTTCGTAAGTTTAGCACTAAATATGGACTTGACTCTGAGATAGTAGCTTCTTTACGTGAATCTTTGCTACTTATGTTGATCTCCCTAAGGAGAAGTGGTTTAAATATCATCCTCCCATAGAAGTAAAAGTAGCTACACCTATTAAAGTTGAAGAAAAATCACTTACAATGATCCTATTGTTCCTACTTCTTATGTTGAGAAACACCTTTCCTGTTAGAATGAAGGATCATGCTAAAGCTTCATGTTGTTTGTAAAAGCAATACTAGAACTTATACACCTTCTGAGCAAGTCAAGTAGAACCTAATATTGCTATTGTTAAAGATATCTTGTGCGATAATATTGATGGGCATGTCATTCAATTCTATGGTGGCTGCTAGAATTGCTAAACCTGTGATAGAGATAAACATAGACTGTGGTAGGCACACTGTTATTTCTGTTAAAATAGGAGATCATTGTTATCATGGCTTATGTGATATGGGTGCTAGTGCTAGTGTTATACCCATTGACTTATATAAAAATTATGCATGATATACTTTCTTGAGTTAGAAGATATTGATGTTACAATTAAGCTTGCCAATAGAGATACTATTTCACCGATGGGAATTGTTAAAGATGTTGAAGTCTTGTGTGGAAGCTAAATATCCTGCTGATTTTCTTGTTCTTGGTTCTCCACAATATCTTTTGTCCCATTATATTTGGTAGACCCTTCTTGAATATTGTTAATGCTAAGATAGAGTGCAAAAAGAATGTTGTTACTATTGGCTTGGATGATATGGTTCATGAGTTTAATTTCTCTAAATTTAGTAAACAACATCGTGAGGAAGAATTGCCTAGTAAGTATGAAATTATTGGTCTTGCTTCTATTGCGTACCTCCTAGTGATCCTTTGGAACACTATTTGCTAGACCATGAAATGATATGTTTATGAATGAAAGAAGGAAATAGATGAAGTATTCTTTAAACAAGAACCTATTCGAAACACAATTTGCATGTTGAAATCCTGGGGATCCTCCTCCACCCAAGGGTGATCCGTGTTTGAGCTTAAACCGTTGCACGATAATCTTAAATATGCTTATCTTGATGAAAAGAAAATATATCCTGTTATTATTAGTGCTAACCTTTCAGAGCATGAAGAAGAAAGATTGAAAACTACGAAGAAGCCAGTGCACTTATTGGATATACTCTATGATCTTAAGGGCATTAGTCCCTCTATGTCACATCAAATAAATTTGGAAGCGGATGCCAAACCAGTTCGTGATCCTCAACGACGTTTGAATCCTAAAATGAAAGAAGTGGTAAGGAAAAGAAATACTCAAGCTCGGAGGCGGGTATAATTTATCTCGTTCTTTGATAGTCGAGTGGTTAATCCTCCATTGTGTCCCTAAGAAGGAGGTATTACTTTGTCCCTAATGATAAAGATGAATTGATTCCGCAAAGAATTATTACAAGTTATAGGATGGTAATTGATTTCCACAAATTAAATAAAGCTACTAAGAAAGATCATTACCCTTACTTTTATTGATCAAATGCTAGAAAGATTATGCAAACATACACATTATTGCTTTCTAGATGGTTATTCGGTTTCTCTCAAATACCGTGTGTTAAAGATCAATCAAAGACTACTTTTACATGCCCTTTTGGTACTTTTGCTTATAGGCGTATACCTTTTGGTTTATGTAATGCACTTGCTACCTTTCAAAGATGCATGATGGCTATATTCTCGACTTTGGAAAGATTTGTGAGGTTTTCATGGACGACTTTTCCATCTATGGATCCTCTTTTGACGATTGCTTGAGCAATCTTGATCGATTTCTTGATGTGAAGAAACTAATCTTGTCTTGAATTGGGAAAAGTGCCACTTTATGGTTAATGAAGGTATTGTCTTGGGGCACAAAGTTTCGAAGAGGTATTGAAGTTGATAAAGCCAAGGTTGATGCTATTGAAAAGATGCCATGTCCCAAGGACATCAAAGGTATAAGTTTCCTTGGTCACTTGGGGTTTTATAGGAGGTTCATTAAGGTCTTATCAAAATTTCTCGACCTCGACTAATTTATTACAAAAATATGTACCATTTGTCTTTGATGATGATTGTGTAGAAGCATTTGAAATACTTAAGAAAGCATTAATCTCGCACCTATTGTTCAGCCACCGATTGGAATTTACCTTTGAAATTATGTGTGATGCTAGTGATTATGTTGTGGTGCTGTTCTAGGGCAGAGTTGATAAGAGTTAAATGTTATCCATTATGCTAGTAATACTCTAGACAATGCTCAAAGAAATTATGCTACTGAAAAGGAACTTTTAGCAGTTGTGTTTGCTTGTGATAAATTCAGACCCTATTGTTGATTCTAAAGTAACTATTCACACGATCATGTTGCTATTAAATATCTTATGGAAAAGAAAGATGCTAAACCTAGACTTATTAGATGGGTTCTCTTCTGCAAAATTTGATTTGCATATTGTTGATAGAAAAGGAGAGAACCCGTTCTTGACAACTTATCTAGGTTAGAGAATGTTCTTGATGACCCACTACCTATTGATGATAGCTTTCACGATGAACAATTAAATGTCATAAACTTCTGTAGCACTCCATGGTATGTTGATTATGCTAATTATATTGTTCTAAATTTATACCACCTAGATTCACATACCAACAAAAGAAAAGTTCTTTTATGATTTGAGACATTACTTTTGGGATGATCCACATATTTATAAAGAAGGGTAGATGGTGTTATTAGGCGTTGTGTACTGAGCATGAACAGGAGCAGATCCTACACAAGTGTCACTCGAAGCTTATGGAGGACACCACGCTAGAGATAGAACTGCACATAAGGTATTGCAATCTGGTTTTATTGGCCTATTCTCTTCAAGGATGCGTAAGTTTGTTTTGTCTTGTGATGAATGTCAAAGAATTGGTAATATTAGTAGATGTCAAGAAATGCCTATGAATTATTCACTTGTTATTGAACCATTTGATGTTTGGGGCTTTGATTATATGGGACCTTTTCACGCCTCTAATGGATATACACATATTTTTGTTGCTGTTGATTACGTTACTAAGTGGGTAGAAGCTATTCCAACTAGTAGTGTTGATCATAACACTTCTATTAAAATGCTTAGGAAGTTATTTTTCGAGGTTTGGAGTCCCTAGATATTTAATGACTGATGGTGGTTCACACTTTATACATGGTGCTTTCGTAAAATGCTTGCTAAATATGATGTTAATCATAAATTGCATCTCCATATCACCCATGATCTAGTGGTCAAGTAGAATTGAGTAATAGAGAGCTCAAATTAATTTTGCAAAAGACTGTTAATAGGTCTAGAAAGAATTGGTCAAGAAACTTGATGATGCATTATGGTCCTATAGAACGCACATAAGAATCCTATGGGTATGTCTCCGTATAAAATGGTTTATGGAAAAGCATGTCACTTACCTCTCGAACTAGAACATAAGGCATATTGGGCTATTAAAGAGATCAACTATGATTTCAAACTTGCGGTGAGAAGGGTTATTTGATATTAGCTCACTTGATGAATGGAGGCAAGCCTATGAAATGCCAAGTTATTTAAAGAAAAAGTTAAAAGATGGCATGACAAAGGATACAAAAGTGAGTTTAATGTAGGTGATTATGTATTGCTATACAACTCTCGTTTAAGATTTTTTGGAAAACTTCTCTCTAAATGGGAAGGTCCTCGTTATCGAGGAGGTCTCTAGATTTGGTGCCATAAAATCAACAACGAAGGCACAAATCCGAAGGTGGTAAGCGGTCAAAGAATCAAACATTATATCTTAGGTAATCCCATAAATGTTGAAACCAATATTATTGAAACCGTCACGGAGAAATACATAAGGCACACTTTCGAGCGTTCAGGACTTCGGAAGGAATAGGTATGTGTTATGGTAAGTAAACCGACTCCAAAACAAATTCTAGGGCAATATTTCTCCGTTTTGGAATATTTAGAAAATAGAAAAATAAGTACCAGTCGAGGACACGAGGCCTCCATGAGGGTGGAGGCGCGCCCCTACCTCGTGAGCACCTCGTGTGCCCTCAGGACTCCGTTTTCTTGCACGATCGTGCTGGTGGGTAAAATTCATTATATATTCTCCGAAGGTTTTGGCGACCGTATCATGCAGATATCCTATGTTTAGTTTGAGAGCTGTTTCCGTTCTTGATTTGGGGACTCAGGAACTCGATCATCCTTCTATGACGGTGAGCCTATGCCATGGAAGGTGGGCGACAAGCTTGCATCATCAACAACACTCCACCTTAACAACAAATAAGGAGACATAATCACATGGGTATGGGCACTCCCCTAGGCAAGCCCAAGCTTGGGGAGGTGCCCGATATCGTATCACCATCACAACTCCTATCCTTACCGTTTTTTCTTAGTTCGATCCTATTAGTAGTATCTTGATTTAGTAGAATAAAGTCATGGCATGATCTAGTTTTGAAGTTTTGCTTTATGATTCCTCTATGTAATCGGTCCGTGAGCTATATAATAAAGACTAGTGTTGAGTCAAGGGCTTGTATTTTTTGCCATGATCTTGGGTGATCGGAAGAAAAATAAAAATCAAAAGAGTTCATATTGATCTTATTGAGAGTAATTACTTCACAAAAAAGTATGATGATTAAAAGTTGTTGGGAGTTGGAAAATATAGCTTTGGTCATTGTTGCAATTAATAGGAAGTAATAAGGAGAGAGTTTCACATATAGATATATTATCATTGACATCTTTTATGATTGGGAGCACTCATTAAAATATGACATGCTAAAGAGTTGATGTTGGACAAGGAAGACAACATAATGAGTTATGTTTTCTCATCGAGGTAAAGTATGTTGTCATGGTTCCTCTAACATGTTGAGCTTGCCCCCCTCATGCTAGCCAAATTCGGCACCAAGTAGAGATACTACTTGTGCTTCAAATACTCTTAAACCAGTTTAGCCATGAGAGTCCACCATATCTACCTATGGATTGAGTAAGATCCTTCAAGTAAGTTGTCATCGGTTGCAAGCAATAAAAATTGTTCTTTAAATATGCATGACTTATTAGTGAGAGAAATAAGTTTTGTACGAACTTGTTGTGGGCCTTAATAAAAGCGACGGACTGCATAATAAAGGTTCACATACAAGGGGCATATAAAGTGACTTTCTTTTGCATTTGATTTTGTGCATCAAACCATAAAAGCGCATAGCCTCGCTTCCCTCTGTGAAGGGCCTATCTTTATTATTATCCTCTACCTTATGCAAAGTCACGATCTTCACCTTTCCTTTTCATTTTATCCTTTGGCAAGCAACATCTTTGGAAGAACATGATATATATATATATATATATATATATATATATATATATATATATATATATATATATCTATATATATATGTAGGGGGGCATGAATTATTATCATTGACATTACCCTTGAGGTAAAAGGTTGTGGGGCAAAACTACAAGCCCTATCTTTCTAATGGGTTAAAACTCCGTAACCACAAGTATTGCGTGAGTGCTAGAAATATGAAAGACTAAGTGATAGTTGACTATGTGGACTTGCTTTTAAGCTCGACATAGACTCTTTCCGATGTTATGATAAATTGCAATTGTTTTAATGACTAAGGGTATAATTTGTTGGTGCTCAATAAGGTTTACGATTCATACTTTGGCTTTGAAAAGATCATCAATTGAACATGAGTAATCATATGACATAATCTATTTATGTTCTGTTCTGAAATAATCATGATGCCTTCATGTCCGTATTTTATTTTTATCGGCGCCTCTACCTCTAAACATGAGGACATATTTATTGTTATCGTTTTAAGCGAGGACAAGCGAGGTCTAAGCAGGGGAGTTGATCGTCCATTTGCATCATGCTTTTATATCGATATTTATCGCATTATGGGCTGTTATTTCACGTTATGTCACAATACTTATGGCTATTCTCTCTTATTTTACAAGGTTTACCATGAAGAGAATCTGGCAATTTGAATTCGGATGGAAAAGGAGCAAATATTGGATACCTATTCTGCGCAACTTCAAAGTCCTAAAACTCCCGGAATACCTTAAAATACATAAAGAAAAATCGTCAGCCAAGATGAAGGCAGGGGCCCACGCTCACGAGGGTGGGCGCGCCCTCCCCAGGCGCGCCTCGTGGGCCTTGTGGCTCTCCGTGCCCATCTTCTCCTATATGAGCTCTTCGATGAGAAAAAAATCATAAGCAACCTTTGAGGGCGAGACTCACATGCCACAGTGGAACCAATCTAGGGCTCCGTGAGCTGATTCTGCAGGGACACTTCCCTCAGGGAGAAATCATCGCCATCATCATCCTGCGCGCTCCTCTCATCGGGGAGGGCAATCTCCATCAACATCTTCACACACCATCTCAACTCCAAACCCTAGTACATCTCTTGTATCAATTCTTGTCTCCATGTCGGGATTGGTGCTAGTAGGTTGCTAGTAGTGTTGATTACTCCTTGTAGTTGATGCTAGTTGGTTTATTTGGTGGAAGATTATATGTTCAGATCCTTTATACATTATTACCGTCGATTATGAACATGAATATGCTTTGTGAGTGAATTACGTTTGTTCTTGAGGACAAGGGAGAATTCTTGCTATTAGTAGTCATGTGAATTTGGTATTAGATTCGATATTTTGATGAGATGTATGTTGTCTAGCCTCTAGTGGTGTTATGTGAGCGTCGACTACATAACACTTCACCATTATTTGGGCCTAGAGGAAGGCATTGGAAGTAATAAGTAGATGATGGGTTGCTAGAGTGACATAGCTTAAACCCTAGTTTATGTGTCCGTGAGGCTGATTTGGATCCATATGTTTCATGCTATGGTTAGGTTTACCTTAATAATTTTGTTGTAGTTGAGGATGCTTGCAATAGGGTTAATCATAAGTGGGATGCTTGTTCAAGTAAAGACACCCAAAACCGATCCACCCATATCAAATTATCAAAGTGAGCAGCGAATCATATGAGCGTGATGAAAACTAGCAGCGATATTCCCATGTGTCCTCGGGGCGCTTTTCCTATCATAAGAGTTTGTGCAGGCTTGTCCTTTGCTACAAAAGTTGGGCCACCTTGCTGCACTTTATTTACTTTTGTTACTTTTGCTCGTTACAATTTATCTTATCACAAAACTCTGTTACCACTTATTTGATACTTGCGGAGAATACCTTCTTGAAAACTGAGCATTTCATACGCTCCTCGTTGGGTTCGACACTCTTACTTATCGAAAGTACTCACAGATCCCCTAAACTTGTGGTCATCAATGGCCACTAGGTCCATAATAGGGACTTTGTGTATGTTCTCGAAATCGTTTGTTGAGTGCTCATTGAAAAGTTTATATACAAGTTTCTGAGCGAACTACTTAAGAAAAGTTCTCCAAAGTTCCTGTGAAAGAATCCTTTGAAGCATCTGGTTATCATAGCGTTTTAACTACTTGTGGACCCAAAGCGGACTCGTATAGTGGATATCCATGTTTGATTAACACTGCATAAAGCGATTCGAGCGACAATTATAGACAAGTTCTTGTGCAGTTGCATTGATTTTTCATTCTACTTCACTAAACATCTCCATATGAGATCCAATTACTTGTAAAATGCAGGAGACCTCAGTTATGATGATGCACTAGGTCCGCTGGGACTTTGTGTATGTTCTCGAAATCGTTTGTCGAGTGCACATTAAGAAAGATTCTATACAAGTTTTGAATGAACTCCTTAAAAATTTCTCCAAAGTTCCATGTGAAAGAACCCTTTGAAGCATATGGTCGTCTGGCGTTTGACTACTTGTGGAGCCAAAGCGGACTCTGTATGAGTCGGATATCCATGTTCCGTTAACATACTGCGCAAAACTAATTCGAGCAGCGATTCTGAGACTAGTTCTTGTGTAGTTGCATTCGATTTTTCCATTCTACTTCTAAACATCTCCATATGAGATCCAATTACTTGTGGGAAATGCAAGATACCTCAGTTATGCCGATGCACAAGGTCCATAGCGGGACTTTGTGTATGTTCTCGAAATCGTTTGTCAGTGCACATTGAGAAAGTTTATATACAAGTTTCGAACGAACTACTTAGAAAAAGTTCTCAAAAGTTCCTGAAAGAATCCTTGAAGCATCTGGTTATCATAGCGTTTGACTACTTGTGGACCCAAAGCGGACTCCGTATAGATGAGATATCCATGTTTCGTTAACAACTGCATGGCCCGATTCGAGCGACATTTACAGAATAGTTCTTGTGTAGTTGCATTCGATTTTTCCATTCTACTTCACTAAACATCTCCATTTGAGATCCAATTACTTGTAGTAAATGCAAGAGATCTTAGTTATGATGATGCACTAGGTCCATAGCTGGGACTTTGTGTATGTTCTCGAAATCGTTTGTCGAGTGCACATTAAGAAAGATTCTATACAAGTTTTGAATGAACTCCTTAAGAAATTTCTCCAAAAGTTCCATGTGAAAGAACCCTTTGAAGCATATGGTCGTCACAAATGTTTTGACTACTTGTAGAGCCAAAATGGACTCGTATGAGTCAGATATCCATGTTTGATTAACCTTGCTCAAAGCTGATTCAGACAGCGATTCTGAGACTAGTTCTTGTTTAGTTGCATTCGATTTTTCCATTCTACTTCACTAAACATCTCCATATGAGATCCAATTAATTGTAAGGAAATGCAAGAGACCTCAATTATGATGATGCACTAGGTCCATATGGGACTTTGTGTATGTTCTCGAAATCCGTTTGTCGAGTGCTCATTAAGAAAGTTTCTATAAGTTTGAATGACTACTTAAGATAAGTTCTCCAAAAGTTCCCTGTGAAAGAATCCTTTGAAGCATCTGGTTATCGGAAGAGTTTGACTACTTGTGGACCCAAAGCGGACTCGTGTAAGTCGAGATATCCATGTTTCGATTAACAACTGCGCAAAACTGATTCGAGCAGCGATTCTGAATAGTTCTTGTGTAGTTGCATTCGATTTTTCCATTCTACTTCACTAAACATCTCCATATGAGATCCAATTACTTGTAGGTAAATGCAAGAGATCTTAGTTATGATGATGCACTAGGTCCATAGCTGGGACTTTGTGTATGTTCTCGAAATCGTTTGTCGAGTGCACATTAAGAAAGATTCTATAGTTTTTGAATGAACTCCTTGAAAAATTTCTCCAAAAGTTCCATGTGAAAGAACCCTTTGAAGCATAGTCGTCAAAAGTTTTGACTACTTGTGGACCAACGGACTCCGTATGAGTCGGATATCCTTGTTTGATTAACACGCCCAAAACTGATTCGAGCGATAATTCTGAGACAAGTTCTTGTGTAGTTGCATTCGATTTTTTCATTCTACTTCACTAAACATCTCCATATCAGATCCAATTACTTGTAGGAAAATGCATGACCTCGATTATGATGATGCACTAGGTCCATAGCAGGACTTTGTGTATGTTGTCAAATGTCGTTTGTCGAGTGCTCATTAAGAAAGTTTCTATAAAGTTTACGTAGCAACTTCTTAAGAATAGATCTCAAAAGTTCCCTCGGGAAGAATCCTGAAGCATCTGGTGGTCAAAAGCGTTTGACTACATGGAGCCAAAAGCGGACTCGGTATGAGTCGGATATCCAGTTTGATTAACAGGCTGGCCGATTCAAGCAGCGATTCTGAGACTAGTTCTTGTGTAGTTGCATTTGATTTTTCAATTCTACTTCACTAAACATCTCCATATGAGATCCAATTACTTGTAGGAAATGCAAGAGACCTCGGTTATGATGATGCACTAGGTCCATAGTTGGGACTTTGTGTATGTTCTCGAAATTTGTTTGTCGAGTGCTCATTAAGAAAGTTTCATACAAGTTTCGAGCGAACTACTTAATATAAGTTCTCCAAAAGTTCCTTGTGAAAGAATCCTTTGAAGCATTTAGCCGTCTGTCGTTTTCACTACTTGTGGAGCCAAAATAGACTCATTATGAGTCAAATATCCATGTTTGATTAACCTTTGCATAAAGCTGATTCGAGCGTGATTCTGAACTAGTTCTTGTGTAGTTGCATTGATTTTTCTATTCTAATTCACTAAACATCTCCATATGAGATCCAATTACTTGTAGGAAATGCAAGAGACCTCAGTTATGATGATGCACTAGGTCCATAGCGGGACTTTGTGTATGTTTGCGTTTGTCGAGTGCTCATTAAGAAAGTTTCTATACAAGTTTTCTACGAACTCCTTAAGAAAAGTTCTCCAAAAGATCCTGTGAAGAATACTTTGAAGCATCTAGTCATCACAAAAGTTTTGACTACTTGTGGAGCCAAAGCGGACTCCATATGGTCAGATATCCATGTTTGATTAACACTTTAGCAGCTGATTCGAGCAGCGATTCTGAGACTAGTTTTGTGTAGTTGCATTCGATTTTTCCATTCTACTTCACTAAACATCTCCATATGAGATCCAATTACTTTTGGGAAATGCAAGAGACCTCGATTATGATGATGCACTAGGTCCATAGCTGGACTTTTGTATGTTCTCGAAATCGCTTTGTCGAGTGCTCATTAAGAAAGTTTCTATACATGTTTCGAACGAACTCACTTAAGAAAGTTCTCCAAAAGTTCCCTGTGAAAGAATCCTTTGAATCATCTGGTCATCAAAAGCGTTGATACAACTTGTGGACCCAAAACGGACTCCGTATGAGTCAGATATCCATGTTTCGCTTAACACTGCGAAAACTGATTCCAAGCATGATTCTGCGACTAGTTCTTGTGTAGTTGCATTCGATTTTTTCCATTCTACTTCACTAAATATCTCCATATGAGATCCAATTACTTGTAGGGAAATGCAAGAGATCTTAGTTATGATGATGCACTAGGTCCATAGCTGGGACTCTATGTATGTTCTCGAAATGCGTTCGTCGAGTGCTCATTAAGAAAGTTTCTATACAAGTTTCTGAACAAACTTCTTAAGAATAGATCTCCAAAAGTTCCCTGTGGAAGAATCCTTTGAAGCATCTGGTCCTCACAAGCGTTTTGACTACTTGTGGAGCCAAACGGACTCCGTGATGAGTCGAGATATCCATGTTTCGTTAACATCGTGCAAAACTGATTCAATGATGCTTACTGACTAGTTCTTGTGTAGTTGCATTCGATTTTTTCCATTCTACTTCACTAAACATCTCCATATGAGATCCAATTACTTGTAGGGAAATGCAAGAGACCTTAGTTATGATGATGCACTAGGTCCATAGTTGGGACTTTTGTATGTTCTGAAATGCGTTTGTCGAGTGCTCATTAAGAAAGTTTCTATACAAGTTTCAACGAACCCTTTAAGAAAGTTCTCCAAAAGTTCCCTGTGAAAGAATCCTTTGAAGCATCTGGTCTCAAAAGTTTTACTACTTTGGGACCAAAACGGACTGATGAGTCATATCCATGTTTCAGTTAA